>OZ053302.1:8907364-9059885 GCA_964056655.1 Arabis hirsuta | reverse complement strand
CGAAGCATTATAGACCAGCGGTGAGTGTTCCCTGTTTGATTGAAGCTGTATTGTTCCCTACTTTCGTTGGTTTTCTCTTCTTTAAAGATAATTTTTTGGTGATGTCTATTGCAGGGAAAGAAGAAGGAAGGAAATGCGGCTAGGTATATGACCAGGTCGCAAGCACTCAAGCATCTTCAAGTTAATCTGAATCTATTCAGGTTTCACTTTCTTACTTCCCTTTGTCCTTCAACCATATGTGTTCACTAGGGATGCTTCGTGTTGTATCCGTTAACTGACATCGAAGTTCTGTCATGTTATTACATTTTTCAGTTATGCTATAGATTTTGGGATTAGTAGCTCTTGTATTAATGTTTTTGTCAACTATTACTAACCGATGGTTGCTTTATGTCTTAATGGCTCCTTCGATATGTCTTTTGATTTTGGGGAAAATATACATTCAATATATATATATCCTCACATTTTATGTTTTCAATATGTGTTATCTCTAGTTCAATTGAGTTTTTGGATTTGTTTTCTGTATATTTTCATGACTGCTCAATTGTACCTGTGAATTTGTGCATTTCAGGAGACTATGTATCGTCAAAGGTATATTTCCTCGAGAACCGAAGAAGAAGGTGAAGGGAAACCACCACACATACTACCATGTTAAGGACATTGCTTTCCTTCATCACGAGCCACTTCTTGAGAAGTTCAGGGAAATTAAAACATACCAAAAGAAGGTACTGAAAGCCAAGGCTAAGAAAAACGAGGAGCTCGCACGTCTTTTGCTTACTCGCCAACCCACTTACAAGCTAGATAGATTGATCCTTGAAAGGTTTGCTGCAGATACTTGAATCTATAGTTTTGTCTAATGACCATCTATGCGTTTAGACCATTCACACCCATTTCTGCTCTTGTTTTGAATATTTAGGTATCCCACATTTATTGATGCACTACGCGACTTGGATGACTGTCTTACGATGGTTCATCTTTTTGCGGTGTTACCTGCTTCAGACAGGGAAAAGCTTGAAGTTAAACGAGTCCACAACTGTAGAAAGTCAGTATCTTATATACTCTCGTAGACCCTTGTGTCCTTACTTATTGGCAGCTTCTCTTAGTCTTACTTTGCGCTTGTTTTGTGAATCAGATTGAGCCATGAATGGCAAGCTTACATTTCGCGTACTCATGCATTACGGAAAGTGTTCGTTTCTGTCAAGGGCATATATTATCAGGTATTGTGTTACTTTATCTTCAAAGCGTATAATGGAATTAGTAGAGTTACCTCTTTAATGAAACTTTGGTTATTATCTTTATAGGCTGAAGTAGAAGGTCAAAAGATCACTTGGTTGACCCCTCATGCAATACAACAAGTATTTACGAATGATGTTGACTTCAGTGTTCTGCTAACCTTCTTGGAATTTTATGAGGTGAGAACTTCTAATATCCATTTCCATTGTCATTTGTTAAGTTAATTCAGTATAAATCAATTAATTTGATTTCTCTAGTTTAATTGATGTACTTATGCTGACAAAATTTTTGCACCTTTTGATGCAGACTCTTCTTGCCTTCATTAATTTTAAGCTGTACCGTTCTCTGAATGTGAAATATCCGCCAATCCTTGATTCTCGGTTGGAGGCTTTGGCTGCAGGTATGTTGTTCGCCTTCATGCAGCAATGCGATAATTTTTCCGTTCGAGTTCTTAATTAACTGTTAGAATCTGGGATCTGTTACTCTGATTAACATTTAGACATATCTTCACTGTTGTAGATCTCTATGCACTGTCAAGATACATTGATGCTAGCGCCAGAGGCATGGTGGTGGAGCCTAAAGTTGATGCTTCATCTAGCTCACAGTCAAACGACCGTGAAGAGTCAGAACTGAGACTAGCACAACTTCAGCACCAGCTGCCTTCAAGTGAGCCTGGTGCATTGATGCATCTCGTTGCAGATAACAATAAAGAGGTTGAAGAGGATGAAGAAACAAGAGTGTGCAAGTCACTTTTTAAGGATCTGAAGTTTTTCTTGAGCCGTGAGGTATGTTACCGATTCATTCCTTCTGAGCTACTTTCCATATTGAATATTCTTGTGTAAGTGTAAAATCCCTTGCAAAATTTAACTTTTAGCGACTAAACATGCTATTAAATCAGTAATCGACGATAAGGTGTAAGTAGATGCTTTAATTAAAAAAACAGAGATTCTGACGATAAGTGCTTAGTGGTCTTGTGTTCTTCTTCAACCAGAAACCGAAAAAATCTTAATATTTCTGTATTCTTTTGTAGGTTCCAAGAGAGTCCTTGCTTTTTGTGCTTCCTGCTTTTGGTGGGATGGTTTCTTGGGAAGGAGAAGGTGCACCTTTCAAGGAGGATGATGATAGTATTACCCATCATGTAAACCCTTAAAGCTTGTTGTTGTTGAACATTGATTATTGTCTCCTCAAGTGTAGGTAGATAGATCCTAATAACATCCATTATATTTTGTAGATCATTGATAAGCCAAGTGCGGGTCATTTGTATCTGTCAAGGGAGTATGTTCAACCACAGTGGATCTATGACTGCGTGAATGCTCGTATAATCTTACCAACTGAAAAGTATATGGTCGGAAGGTAAACACATTCATAAGCCTTGTTTTTTTCTGCTTTTACCAACCATTATATTTTCATTTCTCACCTGTTTTTTTCTTCCTTCTTTTTCTTTACGAGCAGGGTTCCACCGCCGCATTTGTCACCGTTTGTGGACAATGAAGCAGAAGGATATGTACCTGATTATGCAGAACAAATTAAAAGGCTACAAGCAGCAGCCAGAAACAAAGTTCTTCCATTGCCAGGTGTTGGGAAAGAGGATCTTGAAGATCCTCAAAACTTGTTACACGCTGGTGTTATGAGCCGTGCCGAGGAAGCCGAAGCTGCTGAGAACAAGAAGAAGGTTTGACTTATTTCTCTCTCTATATATGGATTAACTCGAGCTTTGTTAAGTTATTGTTCGTGTTAAGTTAACTTTGGGGTGGTTTATAAATGTATAGATGGCGGCGAAAGAAAAGCAATACCATGAAGAACTGAAGCTGGAACTGAAGAAGGGAAAAGGAATTGTTGTGGACGGAGAAGCAGAAGCTGAGGGTGAAGAAGAAGAATCAGGTCCTAATGCAGATAATAATCAAATCGCTGAGGATAACGCTGCTATGGCCAAGGTGACGATGCCCCGTAAGAAGAGGAAGCTCTACGAAGCCATGAAGGTACGTTACCGTTTACAATTCACCACACAATTCTGTTTTTGTCTATGTCTTCTCTCTGAAAGTGTTTGTAAGTTAATAATGTTGAGTTGTTTTGTGAAATGGTTGTGCAGATGGGGCAGGAGAAGAGGAATGAAGGAATTAATCGAATCAAGGAGCGCAAGAATAAGTTGAAGAATGCTGCTCAAGAATAATAGTAATAACCTATTTTTGCATTTCTTGCTTCTCGTGCTGTTTTTCAAGTTTAGTCTTTCGTTTCATTTATTACCGAATTTTAAAAGTTTTGTATGGATTAGTATACGTCAAAACTAAAATCATATATGATCATCACAAAACAAGCAGTATTACAAGTTTCGTGCCCTTTTTTTTTTTTTTCTATCTTAAGATCTCAAGTTCTTCAAAGTCATCTGTTTCAGTCTCGGTCACAAAAACAGTGAGCCTTAGGCTGTGTGTCCCAACACAAAATGGTATCATCAACACATTTTGTCTTAAGAACGATGTTCGAAGACTTGCAATGTAGAGATTGTCATAAACTACATAAATGATATGAATCACTACAAGCAATTCAACTTGCAAGTTATATGAACCACTACACATTCTGCCTTGGATAAACAAATCAATTAACGAATTTGATCAATGATAAAACACTATCACAAACCACTAAATTGTATGTCTTGATTTTCAACGTTAAATTTTCAGTTCATTATTTGTTGATTCTCATAACTGTAAAAGCTATGTTATGTGTACATACATATATAGTCACCATACAAATATTATAATTTGACACGCATGAGTAATTAATAAGAAGAAGTGAGACATGGATTTTCGTAAAGACAAAGGCGCCGTATAATATGGAATCGAAAAGAACATTATACTATTCAAATTGTGTGATACTAGATCTGTTTTTCTGATACATGAGTACACCTAAAGAAATAATCTTTTATCCACCTAACAAATTCTACATAATTATAAAATCTAAATCCAAATTTCGTATTTCACTAGAGTGGATGTTTCTAGTTGGAGACCTTCTTAATTACAAAATTTGGTATACTTTATGAATTTGTTTCTACAGTGGTTTAGTCAGTAAGATTATTTGACAACAAATTCTACTTCCCATTGAAACTTCATATATTATAAAAAAAGATGTATGTTAAATTATATAATTCCATACTTCTAACTGAAGAAAATTGAAGCACTTTTCTCTTACACATATTCGAGCCGGGGGACTAATGGGGAAAGAAAGTAAGAAACTAGATCATATTCTGTGTCCTAATAAAAAAGGTCATAGTATAAAACAATCAAATAAAAATATAAGTACCATTTTGATCATGAACAAAATTTGTTTATATATAAATAACTAAAAATGTAAAAAACAACAACAAATCCGTATCATGCATGTGTCAAGTGGTATTATTTTGTAATTAACATATAATGCGTATTATTTGTCAGTTTATGATTACTAAAGACAATAAATTTGCATTTATCAAAAAAGTTGACATAATTATTAGAAATTATACAACCTGTGCGTTTTAAAGGAAGATACACACATTCACATCAGCTATGTACATAGATCCTCAATGTTAAGACCCAGTTGAAAAAAAATCAAGTAATTAATCAATTTAATTATAGTAAAATCACATTACAATAAAATAAATATAGAAAAGAGCATATAAAAGGTGGGGGAATTTCAAAATGATATTAATCTTGTCATTGCTTAAATCTATTATAATCTCTTGGGATTAATGACACTGGATAATGCAGATAAAGCTTACATTGCTTCTACATGAGGAAACTAAATATTCAATCTTCAGGAATCAACATTGGGATAGATCATGCATTCAAGAACAAAATATTCAAACAGATTCTTACTTTCTCTTCTGGGTTTTTAAGATCTTATATACACAAATAAACTTTAAAAAAAAAAAAAAAAAAAGATAAAAAGAGAAGCTTTAGGTGAGTTTGCTTCAAGATGAAACAATGGATGCCCAAAAAAAAAGCCTAACATTGCTTGTTAAAGCAACCAAATTTTCTCTGTTTTTTTTTCTCTCTCTATTATATTAACTTCACCAATCACCACCATACCTTTCCTCACTCTTCTTCCAAGTGAAGTTATTAACCAAAAATTTACAGAGAGGAAGAAGAGTGCTGCAATGGAGGAGGTTGTGGTGGAGAGTCTTCTTAGTGGTAACAGAGAGGCTCAAATAGAAGCAGCTATTGAGCTAAGTAATCTAAGCAGGAAACAAAGACAAAAAATGTCAGAAAAAGAAATAATTTCTCCTTTACTCTCAATGTTACAATCTCAAGATTCTATGACAAGAGAAGTTTCTCTATCTGCATTACTCAGCCTTGCCTTTGGCAGTGAAAGGTTTGCTTTTTTTTTGTTTCTATCTGTGCTAAAACAATACATATGCTTGTGTTACGCGGTAGTAATAATCAGGTTTGTTGCTGAACTTACAGGAACAAAGTCCGGATTGTGAAATCTGGCGCAATACCGATGTTACTAGAGATTCTCCAGTCGGAAACAAAGATGGTAGTAGTTGAAATGACCATGGCGTTTCTTCTGATTCTCTCTTCCTGTAACAAAAACAAGGTTAAGATAGCATCAACTAGGCTGATTCAGCTTTTAGTTGGACTTATCGGGATCGATAGACTAACAATTCAGGCCAAGGTTGATGGCATTGCAACACTACACAATCTATCAACTCTCCATCAGATTGTTCCCTTGGTTATAGCTTCTGGAGCACCGTATGCTTTGCTTCAAATCATCAACTTTTGCGATAAATCTTCTGAATTGGCTGAAAAGGCAGCAGCTTTGCTCGAAAACATAATTTCTCATTCACCAGAATCAATCTCCAGCATCAGTGGAGCGATCGGGGTTCTTGTTGAAGCCATTGAAGAAGGTTCAGCTCATTGTAAAGAGTACGCCGTGGGAATATTACTCGGTGTATGCAACTACGACAGAGAGACAAACAGAGGAATGATTCTCAGAGAAGGAGTGATGCCTGGGTTGCTTCAAGTGAGCGTAGACGGGACACGGAGGGCTAAAGAAATGGCTAGAGAGCTATTGCTTCTATTGAGGGATTGCTCTGAGTATGTCATCAAGAACAAACAGTCAAAGATTGAGATTTTTGAGCAGATCATGAGGGACATTGATCAAGAAGGCGAGCGAATACCTGGAACCATGTTGAAGTTGGTGGAAGAGATGATTTCAAAACTCAGCACATAGGCCCTGGTTCAATCACAGGTCTTGTATATATTAAATCATGTACTGATTCCCACTTCTTCTTAGGAATAATGATTCAGCTTTTGAATCCCTCTTAACATTACAAACCGCTCTTCTATTCCAAGCAAATCAACCCATTTTACAAAACTAATGAATGAATCAAAGAATGAGATTTGTGGTAGAATTGACAAAGTAGTGACCAAGAACCACCAAATGCCTAAACGAGGAATTGAAATGTAGCTTCAATTGGCATATTGTTCCCACTGTTTTTCATCAACCCAAAATCCCCCTCTTACTGAATCATTAAGACATAAATCAATGGATTCTCCTCCTAATCTCCATTAAGCTCAGTGCCATTGCAGTGCTTATTTATTCATCTGTTTCTTCCACTAAAATCTCTCGACTTTTCCATATTCAGACAAAATTTTGGCTGCACTTACCCATAATTGATGCACAATATCTTCCATCTTCTGAAAAAAAATCGATTCCACTTGTATTGAGCTCTCTTCGGCATTTCATCGAACAATTGGCGCGCATCCACGACAGACTAAAAAATGAAATACAAAACGCCGAAGAACCTTCGAAATGACGTCGTTTCATTTTTATCATTAAACCGGGCTTTTGCTAATGTCATTCTTTTAGCCCATTGGGCTATAAATTGTTAGTTTACTTTTTTTTTTTAATTAGTGGTAATGACAATTATTATTTTTAGTTGGGAAAATCAGTTCTTCAATATATTCCACTGCAATGCTACACAACCAAGCTAAATTAATGTATCAAAATCTACACCAAGTATTGAAGTTGCATGATAACATTTATAAACAATCATAGGATAGGTTATGTGGCTAATACCATAATCATCACTTTTATCATAGTTTTAGTGTAACGTACGACGGAAACGATAAAATCCGGACCCGAATTGATAAAAAAAACATTATCAGGCCTGGTTAGTAACTAACCCAAAACTTAAGCTACTTGATTTGTGTTTTTTTTAAGAAACAGTGGCCTTATAATATATTTGGAGCTACTAGTTTATGTTATTTACGTTAATATGAACCCAGTACAAAGACAAACAAGTGCAATCATGAATTCAACATAAAAATTCATCCAAAAAATTTGGAAAAAAACAAAAATAAGTCGATTGGCTAACCTAGGTCTGGGTGTTCGGGTACCCGTTCGGGTTCGAGGCGGGTAGTTACATTCGCCGGGTACCTAGTTTGAGATTTTTAGAGACCCAATCGGGTAATCTATTTTATTGGGTCGGGTACGGATCGAGTACTACCGGGTTCGGGTATAACCCGAAATACCCGAACAATGTCAAAATCCAACAAAAAATTTGCAAAATCCTAAATTTAAAACAGAAACTGAAATTGTAAATGTAATTAAAACAACCAACAAACCAAAAGAAAAACAAAAAACCAGCCAAGTGCAAAAGTTTTAGTAGAAAGAAACATAAGAATCACACCAAACTGAGTCATACGCCAAATGTCTATACTTCAGTCTTCTCTTCCATATTGACCCGTAAATCACATTAAATCACAATTAACTGCCACTTATTTCACTTGATCATCTTCACTGTATTTTCTCTTGGAAAAGCTATTACAGCATCAATACTAGATGTGAGTGATGTCAAAAATCAAACAGACTCTCTAAAATTCACTCTCTTAGTCTACTTAGCACACATTTTAGCAGCAGTCAGGGAAGGTTTTTTCACTGAAAACAGAGACATTGCTACACTTTCAAATACAAGAGTAATCCAATATCCACTTTAAACAAATGAGTTTGACTGATGTTCTAACTTCCTTAAGAACTGCTAAGAATCAACTTCTCCAGAATTTATAACACAGAACCATATTACCTCAATCTCTTAGCATTGAGGTCAGCCTCCCTAGATGCAGCAATCGAAGCCATAGCCTGAAACACGATACTGACCTTGTAAGCCAATCACTTTACTAATTGAGCTCAAAATTTAAGAATCTCCTAATTTTCCCAAGTCGGAATTACTAATCGAAGGGAAACTGATCGGTCTACGTAGAAGAAAAAAGAGCAACAAACCGATTGAACACGAGACGAATTGAGCTGATGATCCTCAACGCGATCTGTAAGCTTGTTGAAAGCTTTGATTTGTTGCTGTAAGTCCTTTGAATCAACCGTTATCTCCGCTCCAGCTTCTTTTGCTCCCTCCATTGCTTCGAACTCTTCTCCTCTCTTCTTCTTCCTCTTGAGTTTCGGTGAATGAAATCTCCAGCTACAGAGATTTTGAACTTCGAAAGTGTTGATGGGAAGCACTCGCCTCGAGCATGCAAGCGGAAAGAGGAGAGAACAGAGGGGGATGGGTCTAGGGTTCATGTCGGAATTCGGACAGAGGGGGATGGGTTTGGGGTTCGTGTTGGAATTCGGGAAGAGGAGAGAACCGATGTATGTTGTCGTTTAGGTTCGGATACCCGTTCGGATATCGGGTATTACCCGAACCCGGTCGGGTACCTTAACCAAAATCAAATCAAATCCGATCGGGTTATGTAACAATACCAAACCCATACCGAACCCCTTTTTCGGGTCGGGTTCGAATTCGAGTATCGGGTATGGATAATATGCCCAGGACTAGGCTAGCCAAAAAAATCCCAAAAAAGAAGAAGTCGGTTATAAAAAAAATCTCAAAATGTGCTTGCTAATATTAAAAACAGTCTTTGTAGCTGCTTTATCATCCAAAAAGCAATCTAGCCGATTGGATTTCTTGCGATGCAGTTGAAAGAATGTTCACTTTAACTTGAGCTCCCATTTGAGCTTTCTCTCGAGTTTTCTTGTTAAGTCTTTTTCTCTTTGCCCTGCTCTCAGAGTGCTGCCAAAAACATAGTTAAACACCATAACCAAGTAACAATAAACAATTAACACAATATTTTGGTTAAGAATTGACTTAGTTTGGGACAATAGTTTCAGATTAATTTAACCGGGTCGGATATTTTTTGTTGGTCTAACCGGATTTTACCGATTCGTCGTACGATACACCAAAATCGTGACCAAAGTGATGATTATGGTGTTACCTACATAACCTATGTTTGTTCGTGAATGTCATTACGCAAATTCAATTATTGGTGTAGATTTTAATACATTAATTTAGTTTAGATGTGTAGTTATGCGTTAGAATATACTTCGTGTAGCTGATAATGATTTTTCCTTTTTATTTTCCCAATTATCATCTGTGCAAAAAGCCACATAATTCTTCAGTGGCATCTAGTGTACTCTTTCGGTTTGCCCTTTTATTTTATTTTTCTTGTTTATGATACTATACTTTTAATTAATAAGAAAAAAAAATTGAAGAACGCATTTTACAGCCCTCACCATTTTCTTTTGCATAGTTGAATGGATAATATATTATATAAGTGTAATGTAAACCCATCGACTTATTACATTCAATTTAGCATCAAATAGATTATATATAAAGATTACTAGTCTAATGTTTATTCGATACTCTCATTTTACGTAATGTAGCGTAAATCAAAAGCCAATTCTTATCATTAGTACTTAAAATGAAAAGAACAAAACTGATCCATTGCATGCTCATTAATTTGTATATAAAACAAACAAAATCTGGACTTTTCATATTGATACATATGAATATAAAGTAGATTTTATAATAGACAGAAGATGTGCGATTCATCATTCATGGAGTTATGCCGTATAGTTTTTAATTAATTCACCCAAAATATGAGGGAAATTTCCCAAAATATAATAAATTATAAGATTCTTCCTTCTTCAAGATTTGGCTATTGCTAATTTAATATATCTTTTTTTTCTGGTAGAGCTCTAATTAAATTGTATTTGAAAATTTAAACTTATCATCCTTTTTCGTCATATATGGTGGGAGTGTGAATGGAATGGAATACAATGTCACAAAAAGGAAAGGACTATTGTTTTTGCTAAAGGAGAACAACAAATGGTAAATTTTTGTGTGGAATAAATAGAATGCTATATTCCATTCATAAAAAGAGATATCCATTTGCACCCAAAGATAGATATATATCATTGATGAAAGTGAAATGAATAGTTTTGGTGGGTGGCTTCGTATTGTAAATCGCTCTAAGCCTCGAATTCATTCACCTTCTGGGCTAGGTTCCACGAATAACCATCCGGTTATTACTGCTGAGTTTGATGCAGAAGAGAACCTTATTAAAGCTGCACATGTTATTATGCGACACAGAATTGCAGCATTGGAAGTACAACCTCCTCCCTTTGTGTCTGTTGCTGTAAGAAAGAAAGAAAGGCGGAAGCAATGCCAGAAGCTTCTTCTATTATCTGCTTTAGAGCCTGGATCATAAAATCGTGTTGTACAGCCATTTCACCCTTTATCCACCGGCTATGTCTCTGTTTCTAAGGAATTGACGCATGAGCGGTCAATTCCTCTTTTAAAAGCATAAGTACATAGCACTACCCCTTTTTGACTTCTGATAAAGTGCTTCTCCTGGAATGTACGGGGCCTTAATGGCGATGCTAGGAAGCTATCTATTAAACTTACCACTAATCGTCCCTTTATAGGAGGACTTTTGGAAACACGAGTGAAGCAAGTGAATTTAGCAAGTACGATTAATCAAACTTTACCAGGATGGAGCTATGAAGCAAACCATTCTTTAGAAGCAGAAAATGGAAGGATTGTTGTTGTCTGGGAACCTTTTCTTTCAGTGATGGTGTATCTTAAGACTCCTCAATTGATGTTGTGTGGTGTTCTTAATCCTACAACCAACAAAACTTTTACAGTTGCGTTTATTTATGCGAGGAATAGAAGGTTTGAGCGTTTACCTTTCTGGAATTTATTGAAGGATTTGGCAGCTTCTAATATTATGCAGAATTCTCCATGGATTGTGATGGGTGACTTTAATCAAGTGTTATCTCTTTCTGAAGTGTACTCTCTTTTGCTTAGTACGGTTTGTCTACAAGGTTTGGCCGACCTTCAAGATTGTTTGTCTATCTCTGGGTTATTTGATTTATCACCAAGGGGCAGCTTCTTCACCTGGACTAACAAAAGTTCTGTCAACCCTAAAGCTCGCAAGTTAGACAGAGCTCTAGGCAATGAAAAGTGGCAGGATGAATTTCCGGATTCTAATGCTTTCTTTGATGTGCGTGGAGGTTCTGATCATTCACCAATTCTTGTTACTTTATCTAATGATCTTGGTCGGAGGAAGATCCGTTTCAACTTTTTTAATTTCTTCACCTCTCACCCAGAGTACAGCCAGTTAATAGAGCTTGCTTTGAACTATCAGATTATTGCTTCTAATCCTATGTTCTCTCTGTATCAGAGGTTGAGGTCTGCTAAGCTATGTTGCGAGAGTTTAAATCAACGGAGTTTTAGTAATATTCAGACTCGAACTAAGTTAGCTTTTGAGAAGTTGGAAAACATTCAGAGGCAGGTTTTGCTCTATCCATCCCAGAGTTTATTTCAAGAAGAGAGAGTGGCAAGGGATGCATGGCTTTTTCTCTCATTGGCTGAAGAATCTTTTTTCCATAAAAAATCAAGGATCCGGTGGCTATCTATAGGAGATGCTAATTCGAGGTTTTTCTTTCGATATGTTCAAGCTAATTTGTCAAGGAATTTAATTCATTTTTTTTGCGAAATGAGGCTAGACTAAAGGTGACAGACCCGTTGATTATGAAGGGAATGACTATTCAATATTATACAAATCTTTTGGGGACAGCTGATGACTCAGTTAATCCTTATTCAATTTCTCAGATTCAGAATCCTCATCCTTTCAGATGTGATCCTTTGCTTTCTCTCCAATTATCTCACATTCCCATTGATGCTAAGATTAAGGATGTTTTATTCTCCTTGCCAAAAAACAATGCTCCGGGTCCAGATGGTTTCACTATGGAGTTTTTTACTACCTCTTGGGACCTTGTTGAGAATGATTTAATCATGGCAGTAAAGGACTTCTTCCTTTCATCAACTTTGTTGAGGCAGGTTAATGCCACAATCATTTCTCTAATTCCAAAGGTTAAAGGAGCTTCAAAGCTAAGTGAATTCCAGCCAATCTCTCTCTGCAATACCACATATAAAGTAATTTCTAGGATTCTAGCCTCGAGGCTAAAACTATTCACAGACACGACGGTTCAGAGAAATCAGTCAGGCTTTGTTAAAGGAAGGCTAATTTGTGAGAATGTGTTGTTGACATCTGAGTTGGTGGTGGATTTCCATAAAGCAGGACCTACAAGTAGGGGCCGTCTCCAAATGGATGTCTCCAAAGCTTATGATAATGTGGATTGGACATTCTTATTGAACATCTTAAAGGCTTTTGAGCTCCCTCATATATTTATTATCTGGATTCAGCAGTGCATATCCACCTGTCATTATTCAGCTGCATGGAGAGTTAATGGGGTTCTTTCCCGGAAAAAATGATTACGTCAAGGTGATCCAATTTCGTCTTCTCTGTTTGTTCTAGTAATGGATATCCTTTCTAAGGATCTAGATCTAGCTGCCAGAAATAGAGTTTTCAGAGTTCATCCAGACTGTGTTGATCCTTTGGTTTCTCATTTGAGCTTTGTAGACGATATTCTTGTGTTCTTTGATGGTTCTTCCTATTTTGTGGCCGGAATTTTGAGCACGTTGAGGACCTTTAAAAATGTTTCTGGTCTGGCTCTCAGCTTAAGAAAATCTTTTGTCTTCTTGGATAGGAATAATTTGGCTTTGACTTCGTCTATGGCCACATTATATGGATTAGAGCATGGCTCTCTGCCGGTTAAATATCTTGGACTTCCTCTGATGCCTTATAAGCTAAGACCTCATGACTATCAACCTCTTATTGACAAAGTCAAAGCCCGAATTTCTTCTTGGACTATGAAACATATGTCCTTTGCAGGAAGATTACAGCTTATTCAGTCAGTGCTATTTAGTATCATCAATTTCTGGTCAGCTGTTTTTCCTCTTCCGAAAGGGTGTTTGGAAGCTTTAGAGGGTATTTGCAATGCCTTCTTATGGAGTGGCGGTTCTTCATCAGCTAGAGGAGCTAAGGTTGCTTGACAATCTGTTTGTTCTCCTAAGTTGTCAGGTGGTTTGGGGCTGAGAAGGTTGGAGGATTTGAACCAAGTTTTTGGTTTAAAGTTGATATGGCTGTTATTTGCTTCTTCTGGCTCCTTATGGGTTGCATGGATTCATAGTAAAGTCATTTCAGGAAGATTGTTTTGGGATGCAGATTTTCAGAATGTTGGTAGTTGGATTTGGAGACGGTTGATGAAATTGAGGCCTTTGGCATGACCTTATTTATCTTGTCAGATTGCTTTGGGAAGGAGAGGTTCCCCCAGGTGTTTTTTCTTCTTCTAAGACTTGGCTTTCTTTACATCCCCCTTCTCCAAGTGTCCCATGGTTCAGTTCAGTGTGGTTTAAACAGCGGATTCCTAAACACGCTTTTATGCTTTGGATCATAATGCGTGATAGATTAACCACCCGTGATCGATTGAGAGGCTGGGGACTTGATATTCCGCCAGATTGCGTGTTATGTACCTCTGGTTCTGAATCGAGAGAACATCTTTTTTTCAGCTGTACTTACTCCAGCGAGGTTTGGAAAGCCTTCTTTACTCATCAGGATATATCTCCTCCTTTACCTTTTGGGGATATTGTTTCTTGGATCAGATCATCAACTCGCAACAAGAAGTTGAAATCGATAGTCAAACTAATATTTCAAGCGGTGGTGTACTCAATTTAGAAAGAGCGTAACTCAAGGCTTCATTCTACTGTTTCGAAGACTGCGCAAGTGGTTATCAAAGAGATTCAATTGATATTTCGGGCAAAACTTGCTGGTCTTGATTGGATGGCGGTACAGCAACAAAACTGTCCTCCACCTCTTTCTGTCCATGTGGGTTTTGAGACTTACTTGTTGACATGGTTCCAGTACATTCAACCATAACTTGCTGTCAAATTTCTTCCTTCCTTTCTGGTTACTTCCTCAAATTACTACTTCACTTGTGTTTCTTAAATCAACTTCTTATGTCATCTGATATTTTGTATTTTGTCAAATTGTTGTAAGTTTGAAATGATGCCTTTTATGGGAAAGATGAATAAAGAAGTATATTACAAAAAAAAAAAGAAGATATATATATATATTATTTTTTTTTTTGTCAACCAAATCTTAATTAAAATATGCCACATATATATTATTAAACAGAAACCAATTAAGCGGAAAGCTGTTTACAAAAGAAAACTCTAGACCCAAAGATATATTATTGGTAAATATTTTTAATAATCCATCTTCACATTAAAATGAACTTATATTTTCTCAAATAGTGATATCAAGTTAACGTTTTTCTGTTATATTATCAAGTAACTAAAATACTACACGAATAAACGCTGGGTAAATCGTGGAATTTTGGGAGCCCAAAAAGAAGAAACAAAAATTATAAGTTTTTTTTATATAGATTTATAAAAATGACAACAAATGTTAAGATTTGATTTTTTTTACATCTCTTTCGGTAAAAATAAAATAAGTAGGGAGCCTTTCTAATATAATAAAAAACCAAAGAATTTTGGAGCCCTTAATAGACGAAAACTCTATCCAACTAAATTTTTTGATTATTTAATTATTGGATCATTACTTTTTTATCTGATTTTTTTTAGATTCTCTCTTCGTTCTTACGACTTTTTTAAGAAGAAACGATTCTATCTTTATTTAGTGTTTTCGATTGATAATAAAATAAAAATTAGAAAACTAAAATGACATTTAATATGAAACAGAATAAATAGTTATTATTATTAATTTTTTTTTAAAATATCTATCAGTTGATAGAAATATAACAATTTCCTTACAAGTCAAAACTTGGAGTTAATAAAAGGTTACATTTGGTTAATATTTAATTATTGATTATCCTGTTTGGAGGGTATTTGAATATATATATTTCTCTAAAACAATTTTTAGTATTGCTTTCTTTGAAATAACTATTCATTCCGTTTCTAAAAGACTTATGTTCTAAAATAAAATATATTAGAAAAAAAAATTGTTTCATAAAGATTGATTTTTTATATTTTTATGTAGTTTTTATGAAGTAAAGATGATGAATTGTGAAATTCAAAGCATATTAATTAATTTTATTGAATTACTATTAGCCTAAAGTTCTAGAAAATTGTTTAACACAAAAAATAATGCATTTATATTTAGAAGTTACTCCCTCCGTCCCATGTTATAAGATGTTTTGGTTGAATGCGCGAGAATTAAAAAAACAAAAGTATAAACATAATATTATTTAATAACTAGTTAGAAAAATAATTCAATCAATCATGTACAAGTCTGCAGAATTTAAAAGTTCAAAAAATACAAATAACATTAAAATCTGCATAGAAACTAGTAAAACATCTTATAAAATGAAAAAAAAACAATTTGGGGCAATTACATAAATGCCACTTTTTGTGTGCATATTTGTAAGAATGCCACTTAGAAGTGCTTATTTGCAAAAATGTCACTAATTATAGATTTATAAAGCTTATATCTTAAAATTCTAAACCCTAAAAAATGTTTGGACCACTAAAACCCCATAAACCCTCATAACTAAACCCTAATAGAATATAATTAACCCAAACATAAATGATATAAAGAAAAAATAATTTTGAAAAATGGCATTTTTGTAAAGATTTAAAAAATGTGGCATTTTTGTAAAGATTACAAAAATTTGGCATTTTTGTAAAGTGACACTTGAAAAGTGGCATTTTTTGAAATTTCTCAAACAATTTTCTTAAACATCTTATATAATGGGACAGAGGAAATAATATATTTTCTTAAGGGAAAATGTGGTTGTATAACCATAAAAAAATTATATCTAATAATCTAACAAAAAATCTCCTATGTGGCAAGATCCTAACGATTTGATCTAGGTTTTTAGTAAGATTATTAAATATAAATTTCTTTAGTTATACAACAAATTAACCATTTTTTTAATATGTATAAAAACTCTAGAAAATCAATAATTTAGAAATAGAGGGAGTATCATTTAAGAAATACAAAGATTAGGAGAAACAAGTAAAAATCAACAACAAGCCTTAATTAAATAAATAACATACAGAGGAAATAAAATAAGTAATGTATTTGTTAGGTTGCATAAAAATAAAAACGGATATATAGAAACGAAACGTTTAAAATATTTTTTTTTAAATTGAGAAACGGATACATTTTGGAAATACAAACACACATATATATATATATATATATTTGATTAATTTGAATATGAATCGAAACATAGTTCATCGGTTTGATATTTGTTTTAGTTTTTATATCTATTATTCATTAACATAAATTTAAAAATAGAAAAAAATCTACAAAATAAAAAAAGAATCTAAAATTGAACACTATTAACAAATTTTAACCATGAATTATTAAACATATATTTGTACCACTATTAATATTTTTAATTTATTTGATTTTTGAAAATTTTAATCCGCGTATAACGAGAAAAGTCATTATATATATATATTCATTACTTTATTGCTTTTCACCGTTAAAAATACCAAATATATTCTTACGTTTCTAATTTTTTTTTACTTATTGCGTTTTTTTTAAAAAGGCTCCCTTAAACGGAGTTTCCATACAATTTTGTCGTTTTATGGCGTCTTCCGGCATTTTCAATTTAGATTCTTAAAAATTACGTTTTCCTGGCATCTTCCCACATTTTCAAAAATTTATATCGAAACCATTTACTTATGACGCTTCATAAAAAGCTTTCAAGTATTTCCAAAATGGAATCGACCGTTTCCATAGTTTTTCCAAATTGAGACTTTTAAAAAATACGTTTTAATGGCGTTTTTCCGCGTTTCTGTTTCTGAAACGTTTTCGTAACGGTAAACACATCTCGAACGGAGTTTCTATGCACTTTGTGGTTTTTCACAAACAAACAAAAATGAAAAAAGAAAAATTATCATTGGCACACGTGGCAGTATCGGAGGTTATACGCTGTTTACAGAGAACAACTACAAAAGCGCACAGGCCTCCTTCACCTTCTTCTTCGTCTTCTTCAAGCTCCTGACTCGAACCCCAAACTCCTCAGAATCAAAGCTATTCTCTATCAATCAAGGTCAGCATTCTCTACTGAATCATCACTCTCTCTCTCTCGATTGTCTCTTATCACTCTCGATCTCTCTCTCTCTCTCTCTCTCTCTCTCCAATCTTCTCTTTCCCCGTCGTTTACGAAACGTGTTAATAGTTCCGGTGGTGGTTGTTGAAATTTCAGCCGATCACCGAGCTTTATCTACTACGTTTCAGTCCTTAGAGATTCTCCGGAATCTAAATCCCTGTATACATCAATCTTATCTAGTCTCTTCATTTCTCGATTTCCCAACTTATTTTGCGGATTTGATTTTGATATGCGAATCATTGATTAGTTTTGATTAAAGGGTTTGTGTTGTTGTTATATAAGAATATAATTTTGGGATTGATTATATGCATGCATCTGGGTTTTGGGTGTAGCTGGAGTGGAATAAAGTGAAAGGGAACCCATTCGTGAGGGGAATAAGATCGAGGTTAAGGCCAAAATCAATGCCTTTGAATGTAGTCAATGATCGTGATGGATCCTCTCGGATTATTTTGACCGACCCTGCCGGATCAACTGCTGAGGTTTTGACTCTTTCTTCCCTTTGTCTTATTCAACTTTTGTCCTGATTTTGATGTGTGTGTGTTCAAAGAATCAACTTAAGAAAACTCTGTAAAAAAAGGTTGTCATGATTGGAAATGGTTTCAGGTGCTTCTCTATGGAGGACAAGTGGTTTCTTGGAAAAATGAAAGGAGGGAGCAGTTGCTCTATATGAGTAGCAAGGTAAACTGAAAAACTAATCATCTAGATGTTAACTTGGATTGGATCAATCTTTGTTTTTCCGTCTTCTTATCTTTATCTATAAACTTTGATATGTTCGTAGTGATGAATGATGAATCAGTTCTGCTTGTTAGCTAGCTTTCTTTTTCCAGCATGTATCAGATAATCTGTAAATTGTGCTTTTAGAGTAGAAGAATGAGTTAATGAATATGAAACTACTGCCCGTTGCAGACGTTTCAACTTTCAGTAACCCTGTTTTCATAACCACTTTGTTTTCATTTAGGCGCAATTGAAGCCACCTAAGGTGATCAGGGGAGGGTTACCTGTCTGTTTCCCGCAGGTTAGGCATCTGAAATCATTTTAAGAGAGACTGAGTAATGTTATGCTGTCTTCTCATGCTGCCATTAAGTATACTATATTGTATTTGCAGTTTGGAAATTTCGGTGCACTTGAGCGACATGGATTTGCCAGGAACAGACTCTGGTCATTTGATAACGATTCTGCGCCTCTGCCTCCTGTTAACCAACAATCATCTGTCGATTTAATATTGAAGTCTACTGAGGATGATTTTAAGACATGGCCACATAGGTGTGTATAGTTGATATTTCTCTTAGTACATTTCAATGTCATTATCTTGTGGCTTTATATACAATTCGCTGTTGCTTACTTTGTTGCAGCTTTGAACTTCGTGTTCGCATATCTATCAGTCCTGGCAAACTTACTATTACCCCGCGTGTGAGGAACACAGACTCGAAGGCATTCTCCTTTATGTTTTCACTTCGTAACTACTTATATGTATCAGACATAAGGTATGCCTCCGCTCTTCTATTTATGTGTGGGTTCATTTAAAGCATCATCAAGATTCATGATCAACTCTATTGTTTCTCTCCCTTGCTCTAATCAAATTTTTCGTCAATAAGATGCTTAAGAGACTTTTTAAAAACCTTTTGGTTAATTAACATCACATGACATCAAATTTGCAGTGAAGTTCGGGTTGAGGGTCTGGAGACACTTGATTATCTGGATAACTTGATGCATAGAGAACGATTCACCGAACAGGCAGATGCAATTACCTTTGACGGTGAGGTAGGTGATCCAATCCTTTGCTTTCTGCTTAAACTTCTAAACAGACAGAAACTCAACGTACTGTGTGCTTTCCTTGCAGATTGATAGAGTGTACTTGAACACACTGACAAAGATTGCCATCATAGATCACGAGAGAAAGAGAACTATCGAGTTGCGAAAGGAAGGAATGCCAAATGCAGGTGTGTAGAGTTTTCTTTGACGTAGCATGTGGTTGAATGGGCAAAAACTAAATATGTCTGTTATGGATTTATGTTGCAGTTGTGTGGAACCCGTGGGACAAGAAGGCCAAGAGTATTGCGGATATGGGAGATGAGGATTACACAACAATGCTTTGTGTAGATTCTGGTGCTATAGAAACCCCGATATTGTTGAAGCCTTGTGAAGAGTGGAAAGGAAGACAAGAACTCTCTATCGTCTCATCAAGCTACTGCAGCGGCCAGCTCGATCCTCGTAAGGTTCTTTACGGGGATCCCTGATATGATATCATCACTGCATATTGATTATATAAAATCATATTCGAAAACATCATCAGTCTTATATTCTAATCATATTTGGAAACCTCATCAGCGGTAATTCCCCACCAAACAAATCTGATATTGATTGGTTTGGAACTATTGTTATATCATTGAGTTTCTGACTGACATACAGACATATTGGCAATTGTAGTATTTTGTAACGTTGCCTTCTGTGTGTCAGTCAGCGACTCAGCGATACCTGGAAACATCAGTCTTAATATTGAATCGTCTTCTTTATGGAACAGTTGGTCTTTATTATTAGTAATTTTAAGGTTCGTATTCCTCATGCCATGGAGATTACTACTATAGTCGATAACCCGACCAACTCAGCTTGTCGCCGGAAATGTTACTTGGATTCGATTTTCAGGGGAGTAAACTATGGTCCGCTTCAAACCTAGTCATGTGTGACAGTGACGAAATAGTCATAGAGTTCTTGATCTGGGTAATTTTGCTTGTTGATTCCATTTCATATGATATTGCATTCGCATTAAAAAGGTTCTTTTTGTGTGACATGAATTGATATTTACATTCTTCGATAAGTTTATTATACCTTCTCACATTGTATTCATTCCCCAAAAAGGAGATAAAAAGAAAAATGGATTCCTGAAAATAATGTGGGCTTACAAAAGAAATCCCGTAGATTGCCAATCTTTCAAGAAGGCCCACGTATACGGGGACGTCACCGGGCAGATTAACATGCATACCAAAATATACTACAAGAAAAATATAAATATTGGTAATTGTTATAAAAAGAGTAGAAATATTTATTATTTCGATAAATATAAATAAAGGCGAAAAATTTATATCCGGTGGGAATAGTATACTGAGAAAATAAGAGAGAGCAAAAAGAGATTATGTTTTTCTTGTTATTCGTATGAATGTTGTAAATTTACAATCGATCGAATCTCTTTATATAGACAATGAAAAGTAAGTTACTGTGCATGCATAGTGACAGTGGGCTCCACACAAATAATAATTTACACGCATCTTTTGACTCTGCGATACATTTCTCGAAGCCTACTATTGTTGACTATTATAACACTCCCCCTTGGAGACCAATTGTCACTATATTTCTTGCGTCGTGTCATCTGTTGCCTCGTTAAAAACCTTTCTAGGAAAACCCATTGGGAAAAACCATAGAAGGATAAAAAGAGTGCAACTACGCAAGCTCCCCCTCGAGGGATCATGAGTCATCTTGTAAATCTCGTTGATGACGCATTCCAATGTTATGGACATGTTTCCTGAACGTAGTGGTAGGGAGCGACTTTGTGAAGAGATCAGCAGCATTGTCGCATGATCGAATATACTTGACTTCAATGTCTTTAGCCTTCTCAAGTTCCTGAGTGTATGAAAAAAACTTTGGAGGGATATGTTTGGTTCTATCACTTTTGATATATCCTTCCTTTGTTTGAGCGACACATGCAGCATTATCTTCATATAAAACGGTTGGATCCGTATTTTCGTGGATCCCACTGCTTGATTTGATGTGTTGGCTTATTGATCTCAACCATACACATTCTCTACTTGCCTCATGGAGTGCAATGATTTCAGCATGGTTTGAAGAAGTTGCCACAAGCGTCTGTTTCTGAGAGCGCCAGGATATAGCAGTGCCTCCGACCGTGAAAACATATCCTGTTTGTGATCTCGCTTTGTGCGGATCTGACAAATATCCTGCATCTGCAAAACCGACCATTTGACCTTTTGAATTTTTAGGATAAAACAGTCCTAAATCAATCGTTCCTTGAAGATATCGGAAAATATGTTTAATCCCATTCCAATGTCTTCGGGTAGGGGACGAGCTAAATCTTGCCAAAAGATTAACAGCAAATGATATATCAGGTCGAGTACAATTTGCAAGATACATGAGTGCTCCGATTGCACTTAGATACGGTACTTCAGGACCAAGTATCTCCTCATTTTCCTCATGTGGTCGAAATGGATCATTTTCGACATTTATTGATCTAACGACCATGGGAGTACTCAATGGATTTGCCTTATCCATGTTGAATCGTTTTAGTACTCTTTTCGTATATGTGGACTGATGCACAAATATACCCTTTTGAGAATGCTCAATTTGTAGGCCAAGACAGTACTTCGTCTGCCCGAGATCTTTCATCTCAAATTCTCCTTTTAAATAATTTGAGGCCTTTTGTATTTCCCCTTGAGTTCCTATTATGTTTAGATCATCAACATACACCGCGATAATCACAAATCCGGATGTTGTTTTCTTGATGAAAACACATGGGCATAAAGGATCATTTACATATCCTTCTTTTGTTAGATGCTCACTGAGACGGTTGTACCACATGCGTCCAGATTGCTTTAACCCATATAATGATCTTTGCAATTTTATTGCACATAACTCTTTAGGTTTGGAACTTAATGCTTCTGGCATTTTAAACCCATCTGGAATTCTCATATAGATATCAGTATCTAATGATCCATATAAATATGCTGTAACAACATCCATGAGACGCATCTCTAGATTTTCGTTAGCCGCTAGACTCATTAAGAATCTAAACGTGATTGCATCCATAACGGGGGAATATGTTTCCTCATAATCGATCCCAGGTCTTTGAGAAAATCCTTGAGCAACAAGGCGAGCTTTATATCTCATAATTTCATTTTTCTCATTTCGTTTTCGAATGAAGACCCATTTGTATCCAACCGGTCTCACATCTTTGGGTGTGAGTGTAATAGGTCCGAATACATTTCGTTTATTAAGCGAATCAAATTCAGCTTGTATAGCATCTTTCTATTTCATCCAATCTTGTCTGTTTTGACATTCATATACAGACATTGGTTCTGGATCATCGTTTTCCTCATTTATTTCCTTTGCCACAAGGTATGAGAAAACGTCATCGACTACATTCATTTCAGTACGATTCCATATCTTTCCATTATGAATGTAGTTTATAGAGATCTCATGATTTCCTTCATGAAGCTCTGTATTGTCGTTAGACTCATGATTCGTTTCATCCAAAATACTTTCAGTAATTTTGGGATCATTATGCTTCTCAACTTCCCTTCGTTTTCTAGGATTTTTATCCTTAGAACCAACGGGTCTACCACGCTTCAAGCGGGTTCTAGACTCACGTGTATTATCTGCTCTTTCATGTTCATTTGGTATCTCAATTCGAGCAGGAGCATTTGCAGCCGGTATATGTGATTTCGTTACCGTTTTAGTATCTGCAAATGCATCAGGTAGCTGGTTTGCGATACTTTGCAAATGCATAATTCGTCAAACTTCTAGTTCTGACGGTCTTGTAGGAGGATCAAGGTGTAGCAAAGATGGCACACGCCATTCTATATCCTTTCCTACTTTGTTATTTTCTCCCCCTAGAACCGGGAATACTTTTTCATCAAAATGACAATCGGCAAATCGTGCCGTAAAGACATCACCAGTCTGTGGTTCTAGGTATCGTATGATTGATGGGGAATCACAACCAACATATATTCCCATTCTTCTTTGTGGTCCCATCTTTGTACGTTGTGGTGGTGCTATAGGCACATATACCGCACAACCAAAGATTCTTAGATGGGATATATTTGGTTCTCGACCAAAAGCTAATTGTAATGGAGAATATTTATGATATGCACTTGGTCTTATCCGAATAAGTTCTTCTGCATGCAAAATGGCATGTCCCCATACAGAAGGTGGGAGTTTTGATCTCATGATCAACGGTCTTGCAATTAATTGCAGACGTTTAATTAATGATTCCGCCAAGCCATTTTGTGTATGAACATGTGCTACCGGATGTTCAACTTCTATTCCCGTTACCATACAATAATCATTGAAGGCTTGGGATGTGAATTCACCAGCGTTGTCTAGTCTAACTTTCTTAATATGATAATCAGAGAATTGAGCCCTCAGTTTGATTATCTGAGTTAGAAATCTCGCAAATGCCATATTTCGAGATGATAATAGACAAACGTGTGACCATCTGCTAGATGCATCAATTAACACCATAAAATAGTGGAATGGTCCACATGATGGGTGTATTGGTCCACAAATATCGCCTTGAATTCTTTCAAGGAACTTTGGTGATTCTTTATCAATTTTGGCTGGTGATGGCCTTATGATCAATTTTCCAAGAGAACACGCAACACATGTCATTTTATTTCCCTGATATATCTCTTGGATTTTCAGTGAATGACCATGTGAGTTCTCCATAATATTACGCATCATTGTGGTGCCCGGGTGACCGAGGCGATCATGCCATAATGTGAAATCTTCTGGATTTCTTTTAACCACTAGATGTGATTCGATTGCATTTATATGAGTATAATGCAGTCCTGAAGGAAGTTTTGGAAATTTTTCCAATATAAGCCTTTTTCCGGATTTATCGGAAGTTACATACATATATTTTTTTCCATTCTCAGTTGCAGACTGAGTATCATATCCTTGAAGGTATATGTCTTTGAAACTCAACAAATTCCTTTTAGAATTCGGAGAATATAAGGCATTTTTTATGGAAAACTTGGTTCCATTAGGCAACATAAAGTTTGCACTGCCACTTCCTTTAATCAAGTCTGTAGGACCTGATATTGTATTGACAATAATGTTTGTCGGTTTTAAATTAGAGAAATATCTCTTGTCCTTCAGAATAGTGTGTGTTGTTCCACTATCTGGTATACAAATTTCTCGAACCATTTCCTTGGTTATCGATTCATCCATTTCCGCTGAAATTGACAAAAATTAGATGATAAAAAGTAAATGTTATTTATTAGAACATACTTAATAATTTCGCATTACAAAACAAAAAAAAACACACATTATTCGTTGAAAACAGGAATACATAATGGCATAAAGTCGGGAATACAGCAGTCTCATTATTACAAGCATTTTAGTTATCCGCTATAGCGGTCTCATCAAAGTCATTTGCAAAGTCGGGAGAATCAAGGTACGATGTACCCTCAAAGTGTTCCGTGAGGTTCACTTCTTTCTCTTTGCCTTTGGTAGACTGTTTGTATAGCTTGCAAAGATGTTCCGGGGTACGACACACATTGGACCAATGTCCTTTGCTTCCGCATCTGTAACAGATGCTATCACGCTTCTGTGCGGTGGTCTCTTGAATATCTATTCCTTTGGGGGTTTGTTGAGAACGAACCCATTGGAAAGAATTTCTCCCACGTGAACTGAAATTTCTTCCGCGTCCGCGATTAAATCTGCGGGCACGACCCCGATTAAATCGGTCACGACCCCGATAGGTTTGATTTTTCTTCTCTTCCGGATTATGAAAATCCGTTGCATTCACCTCAGGGAATGCTCTGGCTCCTGTAGGACGAGAGTTGTGATTCTTTATGAGAAGATCATTGTTTTTCTCTGCGATGATGAGTGTAACAATTAACTCAGAGAACCTTGTGTATCCGCAATTTCTATACATTGCTGGTAGGACACTATGTTCTTTGTGGAATGTGAGGTATGTCTTTTCAAGCATTTCTGCTTCGGTGACAGGTTTACCACAAAAATTTAATTGTGATACAATCCTCAACATAGCAGAGTTATATTCCTCCACTTTCTTAAAATCCTGAAATCTCAGGTTTTTCCACTCTTCCATCGCATGAGGGAGATTTATCTCCTTCTGATTATCAAACCTCTCTTTCAAAGCTTTCCAGAGCTCTGTTGGGTCTCTAATGTGCGCATAGTCATGCGTCACATTTTCATCCAAATGTTTCCGTAGAAATATTATTGCCTTTGCCTTAGCTTGGGCAGATGAATCATTTCCCTCAATGATGGTATCGGATAAATTTTCCGATTCCATATAGAGTTCTGCATCGGTTGTCCATGCTATATAATTAGCTCCAGTAATTTTGAGAGCGGGAAACTTAAGCTTCTCAACGGTGGCCATTTGATTTCTAAAAACAAAATCAAAGTATCTTATTAGAATTACAATATGATTTTTAGAAACCTCTTACATGAATAATAATAACAATTACAGTAAACACTAAAGCATAAAAAAGTAAAACGATATTTATGATATATTCTTCGCGGGTAAATTCCCCGACGAAGAGACCATAAATAGACATAAGAATTACACCGATAATAAAAATTAAAAACAATCGAAACATTTTTCGTACAAAATCGGAATCAAAATCGGAATCAAAATATTTTGTAGGAGTGTTTGAAAGGAGATGAAATGATTGAATGATTTTGAAAGAATGAAAAATGGGTGTATTTATAGTTTGAAAAATACTGTTCATGACCGTTGGAAAGTGAAGAAATTTTGAAAAATTTTGTGAAAAATTTCTTTGTGACCGTTGGGGGTAAAAACTTTAGGGAAAAATTGATCTGAAAAACTTTAAAGAACAGTCTATTATATTTACCATTTTCAGATAAAATATCAAATAAGTCGTTAAATATTTTATATAATAATTATAAAATATAAACAAGAATTTAATACCAGATTTATGGTGACAGAGTCATCCACGTTAATTAATAAATAAATAAGTGATTAATGTTATAGATAAATTATCAGGCAGTTCAATCGATCATAAATAAATTAAAACAGTAAATAAATAAATTATGGTGTGTGAAACAACCACATAGATAAATAAATAATCAGGCGGTTCAACCGTCCATAAATAATTAAAAACTGTAAATAAATAAATTATGGTGCATAAGCAGCCATAGAAATAAATAAAATAGCAGACGGTTTAACCGACCATAAATAAAGCAGTAAATAAATTATGGTGCGTAAAACAACCACATAAATAAATAAATTATTATAGAGACAATAGTCTCACACTATAGGGTATAATAAGTATACATATGAAAGTTGAAATTTTAGAGTGATCGTGCTGATAACGTGTTATAAAAAGAGTAGAAATATTTATTATTTCGATAAATATAAATAAAGACGAAAAATTTATACCCGGTGGGAATAGTATACTGAGAAAATAAGAGAGAGCAAAAAGAGATTATGTTTTTCTTGTTATTCGTATGAATGTTGTAAATTTACAATCGATCGAATCTCTTTATATAGACAATGAAAAGTAAGTTACTGTGCATGCATAGTGACAATGAGCTCTACACAAATAATAATTTACACGTATCTTTTGACTCTGCGATACATTTCTCGAAGCCTACTATTGTTGACTATTATAACAGTAATCAAATATTGTTGTGTTACAGGCAGATTATAATCATTGTTAGTGTCATACATAGACCTGTCACTAGGGTCTCATCCCAATTGGAATAAGGACCTACTCTATTCCATTATTATTAAAACAAATTTGTTATAATTTATCTGTTTTTTTTTTCAAGTTTCATTGCAAAATTTAATATCTTATGTTATATAATTAATTATATTTTGTAACATTTTTTTACTAGTCAATTTATTTTTGGTTAGATATTAAATAATGGTTTTTGTATAGCTAAAACAAAATTTATGTAGTTCTTAAACTCGCGTTTTTATTTAAACCATACAAAATAGTTTTGTTCCTTGAAAAACATTTTATGAAGCCAAAAATTCTAAAACACAGAGTTTTGAGAATGAATTTTGCAAATTTTTTGGTTACTACATTTAGGTACCACATATAAATTCATTGGTTACTATAAATTGCATATAATTCGATCAAAAAAAAAAACTTTAGTTAACTTTTAAGTTTTAAGCAAAAAAGAAAAAAAAAACTTAATCTTATTCCCTAAAACATATTGTATATACATTAACCATTAATAAGTGCGTATAGATCTAAATTAGATCTCAGTAAATCTGGAACTATTTTAGTTTTGTAAAACAGTGAGAGAAGAGGAAATAGATCGGGAATGAAAAAATTTGAAATTGAAAATTAAGCACTATCTAAAATGTTCTTGTTAAAGATACATAACGGAATGGGTTCGACAGCTTAGATTAACATTTGATTTTTGGAATATTTTGTCTGATTTGTTTTTTTTTTTAAATGTTAAATCTCCAAACGGGTAATTTGTGTAACTTGTATCACAACTCTTTGTGATTTAGTCATCCATGCGAAAATTTCAACTCTGCTAATTACAATTCTTCCAACTATTAAAACTTTGCTAACCACTGCAACTAGGCCTGGGCATATTATCCATACCCGATATCCGAATTCGAATCCGACCCGAAAAAACGGGTTTGGTATGGATTTGGTATTGTTACATAACCCGATCGGATTTGATTTTATTTTGGTTAGGGTATCCGACCGGATTCGGGTAATACCCGATATCCGAATGGTTATCCGAACCTAAACGACAACATACATCGGTTCTCTCCTCTTCCTGAATTCCAACACGAACCCCAAACCCATCCCTCTCTGTCCGAATTCCGACATGGACCCTAGACCCATCCCCCTCTGTTCTCTCCTCTTTCCGCTTGCATGCTCGAGGCGATGTGCTTCCCATCAACACTTTCGAAGTTCAAAATCTCTGTAGCTGGAGATTTCATTCACCTAAACTCAAGAGGAAAAGGAGAGGGGAGAAGAGTTAGAAGCAATGGAGGGAGCAGAAGAAGCTGGAGTGGAGATAACGGTTGATTCAAAGGACTTACAGCAACAAAGCAAAGCTTTCGACAAGCTTACAGATCGCGTTGAGGATCGTCAGCTCAATTCGTCGTGTTCAATCGGTTTGTTGCTCTTTCTTCTTCTACGTAGACCGATCAGTTTCCCTTCGATTAGTAATTCCGACTTGGGGAAATTAGGAGATTCTTAAATTTTGAGCTCAATTAGTAAAGTGATTGGCTTACAAGGTCAGTATCGTGTTTCAGGCTATGGCTTCGATTGCTGCATCTAGGGAGGTTGACCTCAATGCTAAGAGATTGAGGTAATATGGTTCTGTGTTATAAATTCTGGAAAAGTTGATTCTTAGCAGTTCTTAAGGAAGCTAGAACATCAGTCAAACTCGTTTGTTTAAATTGGATATTGGATTACTCTTGTATTTGAGAGTGTAGCAATGTCTCTGTTTTCACTGAAAAAACTTTCCTGGACTGCTGCTAAAATTTGTGTTAAGTAGACTAAGAGAGTGAATTTTAGAGAGTTTGTTTGATTCTTGACATCACTCACATCTAGTATTGATGCTGTAATAGCTTTTCCAAGAGAAAATACAGTGAAGATGATCAAGTGAAATAAGTGGCAGTTAATTGTGGTTTAATGTGATTTACATGTCAATATGGAAGAGAAGACTGAAGATGGAAGAGAAGACTGAAGTATAGGCATTTGGCGTATGACTCAGTTTGGTGTGATTCTTGTGTTTTTTTACTACTAAAACTTTTGCACTTGGCTGGTTTTTTGTTTTTCTTTTGGTTTGTTGGTTGTTTTAATTATATTTGCAATTTCAGTTTCTGTTTTAAATTTAGTATTTTGCAAATTTTTTGTTGGATTTTGACATTGTTCAGGTATTTCGAGTTATACCCGAACCCGGTAGTACCCGATCTGTACCCGACCCAATAAAATAGATTACCCGATTGGGTCTCTAAACATCTCAAACCGGGTACCCGGCGAATATAACTACCCGCCTCGAACCCAAACGGGTACCCAAACGCCCAGACCTAACTACAATCCATGTTTATGGACTCGAATCCATTAGTATTGAACAATTTTTTCCAAGTGAAATCCCCTGGTATAGAAAATATTCATTCTTATGAATGAGAATGGAAAACAAGAGATTCTTTTTCTAGAAACATGGACAAATGGAAGTTTAACTCCTAAAAAAGCATTTCATGAAGCCTTCCGAAATTTTATTTATTTATTTATTTATTTTCTACATGTAGAAGAAAAAACCTTCTATTTAGAGAACAATCAACATCTCGTTACTTTACCCTTTTTTCCTTTTCCTATTTATGCCAACGACTACTACTATGCCAATGACTAAACTCTATCGACGACAACTTTGCCAACCGCACTTGTTGAACAGACTACAAGTCTGCCATCCCACTTGGCACTTGTTTAAAAGAAGATAAAACAATTATGCCAACAACTACAACTCTGCAAACGACTACAACTCTGCCGATGATAGCTATGCCAACCACACTTGTTGAAGAGACTACAAGTCTTCCATTCGCATTTGTTAAAGCAATTTAGACGGAGATGTGCGGCTAAGTGGAGTCTCCGGTGTTACATCTCAGACCGGTGATGAGAGTTCGGGCCAAAAATCAAACGACTTGTCATTTTAATCATCTCGGGAACGTTTAACAAGGTCTTCTCAGCCGTAACACAAACCAAACATAGTCGAAGATTGTTATTTTGGTCTAGCAAATTAAATATAAAAGCAACATGAAGAGGACGAAGAGGATTTTTAAGAAGCCTAAGAGTTATTCCACAAGTCAAACTCTTAATAAATGTTTTTATTTACACTACAAGAAATCAGCCTGTATTCCGACGGAAATTCCGACGGTCAATATTTCCGTCGGAATTTTGCGACGGAATACCGACGGATTTCCGATTAAAATCTAGTCCGTCGGTATTCCGTCGCAAAATTCCGACGGAATACCGACGGTCTTCTCTGCTGTCGGTATTCCGTCGGAAATCCGTCGGTACAAACGACGGATTTCCGACGGAAAATAATCTGTCGTAATATTCTGACTACTTTCCGACGGATTACCGACGGAAATCCGATATTTTCGATGTCGGCAAATTTGAGTGGTTACCAGTCGTTAGCGGTGGCCGATGGGATTGGTGGGGTGTTATGTCGGAGTTTTGTGACGGATTTCCGACGGAGTACCGACGGAAATCCGTTCTATATAACAAACTTCGTGTCTTCGTTCATTCATAACACAATTTTACAATTCAAAAAAATTTGTTAGCGATGAGTTCATATTTTCGGTCTTGGATGGACGAGCCAATGATGGATATGGGCTCGAACTTATTAACATCCGCTTACGCTGCAGGTATATGCGAGTTCATGAATTTACCCAGAAACCAAGATGCAGCAAAAAAAGGTCAGGATATCAAATGTCCATGTTCTAATTGCTGTAACAGAATTAGTGTTGCGGTTCATACTGTTTGGAATCACTTATATAGATATGGATTTAGGCCGGGATATAAGGTTTGGTTTTTACATGGAGAAAGCAATTACGAATATGGTAGTACTAGTAGTAATGCACCTTATTTTCCGGATAGCATAGAAGAACGTACAACGGAAGTAGATGTTGGGGTAAGTACGGTTGCGATGGTTAACGACGCGTTTAGAGAGAATTTGCAGTCGGGTGGTTATGAGGGTGATAGGGTTGAAGAACCTAATTTAGAAGCTCGAAGGTTTTTTGATATGTTAGACGCATCAAAGCAACCACTGTACAGCGGTTGTAGGGAAGGGCATTCACCGTTATCTTCTGCTAGTAGGATGATGAACATGAAGACCGATTACAATTTGTCCGAAGAATGTGTTGATGCATTCGCCTGAGTTTGTGAAAGATGTTTTGCCAGAGGATAATCTTTCTCCAGCATCATACTACGAGGTCCAGAAACTTGTTGCCGGTCTTGGTTTGCCCTACCAGATAATAGATGTGTGCATCGACAACTGCATGCTATACTGGAGGGAAGATGAGAACAGGAAAAAATGTAAATTTTGTCGTCAACCACGGTTCCAAGACACAAGTGGCAGAGTGAAGATTCCTTTCAAACGGATGTGGTATTTACCATTAACAGAGAGGTTGAAGAGGCTGTATCAATCAGAACGCACTGCTAAGGCTATGAGATGGCATGCAGAGCATAATCAAGATGGAGATATTACGCATCCTTCTGACGCAGAAGCGTGGAAACACTTTCAATCGGTATATCCAGATTTCGCATACGAACGCCGAAATGTATACCTCGGCTTATCCACTGATGGTTTCAACCCATTTGGAAAGCATGGAAGAAAATATTCATTGTGGCCGGTCATCGTAACACCTTACAATTTGCCTCCTTCTATGTGCATGCGGCGAGAGTTCCTGTTTCTCTCAGTTCTAGTTCCTGGGCCAGATCATCCAAGACGATCACTCGATATATTCCTCCAACCATTGATCTATGAGTTGCAGATGTTGTGGGAGCATGGTGTTGAGGCATTTGATGTTTCAATCCAGCAGAATTTCAACTTGCGTTCGGTTCTTATGTGGACCATTAGCGATTTTCCGGCGTACGGTATGTTATCTGGATGGACAACGCATGGAAGATTGGCATGTCCTTATTGCCAAGACAATACTTCAGCATTCCAATTGCAGAACGGAAGGAAGACTTCATGGTTTGATTGCCATAGGTGTTTTTTGCCGGCAAATCATCCATATCGTCGGTCTAGAAGACATTTTAGAAAGAATTTTCCAGTGTTTACTGGTCCACCTCCGGAGATAGATGGTCGCAGCATATTGGAACAGTTACGAGATTTTGGTGCAGAGCGAACTCCTGAATGTGGGGGTAATGGCCATCACCCCGTCGACGGCTGTGGGGAATATCACAATTGGCATAAGAAAAGTATTTTTTGGGATTTGCCTTATTGGAAAGATCATCTACTGCGGCATAATCTAGATGTCATGCATGTTGAAAAGAATTTCTTTGACAACATCATGAACACCATTTTAAATGTACCAGGAAAGACAAAAGATAACTGGAAATCTAGATTAGACTTGCCATTGATTTGTTCAAGGGCATCCCTTCATGTTTTGCCTAATGGTAGATTGCCGATGCCTGCGTACCGGTTAGACGCGGGTAAGAAGGAAGTTTTCTTTGAATGGATTAAAAATTTTGTTAAATTTCCTGACGGCTATGCATCTAATCTGCGTAATTGCGTGGATTCGACGGAAGGGAAGTTTATTGGAATGAAGAGTCATGATTGTCATGTTGTGATGCAACGTCTTTTGCCATTTGCATTTTCTAATCTTCTTCCTCAAGACATCCATCAAGCAATTGGAGGTATATTTCATAATTTTCTTTAGTTTATTACTAATATAATGTTACTATATATGTACTAACTTGATTACTTTTCTTTTGTAGGAGTTGGGGTTTTCTTTCGAGATTTATGTTCACGGACACTAACAGCGGACGGAATCCGGTCTTTAGAGGCCAACATCCCGGTGCTCCTTTGTAATCTTGAGAAGATATTTCCACCGTCTTTTTTTGATGTTATGGAACATCTTCCTATTCACCTCCCACGAGAAGCAGCATTAGGAGGCCCTGTTCAATACCGATGGATGTACCCGTTCGAGCGTTACATGTTCCACCTGAAGAAAAAGATAAAAAATTTGAGCAAAGTTGAGGGATCTATTGTCGCACAAAGTCTAAACGAAGAAGTATCACACTTTGCCGAATATTACTTTCCTTCGGATGTCCGGACTAAAGGTAGACGGCCGGCGCGACATGATGATAGAGGTGAGAAAGCAGTGTATCCGGTGGTTGTACCTGAGTTGTTTGCGCAAGTGGGCCGCGTAAGTGGAAAAGGGAAGAAACGCATACTATCACCACAAGAGGTCACACATTTGCATACATATATCCTCAGAAATTGTGACGAACTTGGAGAGTATGAAAGGTACACCATTTCTCATACTAAATTTGTGCAATTATTTGTCTTCATCTAATAAAGATTGTTATGTTACAGGATATACATGTCCCTAGCACAAACTTACCATGCTGATAAGACAGATTCCGAACTTGCTGTATTAAAAGATGAAGAATTTCCGGAGTGGTTGAAATTTTTTGTACGTTAAATATAACTCCTCACTCTTATTTTATAAGTTTTTCACGTTCATATATATGTTATTGATTGCTTACTTATATTGTTTTTAGGTTTCCGAAGGTTTAGCAAGTGGTCAAACCCTCCCGACATGGTTAGTGGAGTTTTCTCATGGTTTACGCAGTACCGCGACTTCATATTCGAGATTTTGCACTAGGGGATATTCGTTCAGAATTCGTGACGAAGGACGTCAAATGCCAACTTCGGACAATGGTATTTCGGCGCAATCAGGTGATACCATGTACTATGGCCATTTAAAAGAAATCTTGGAAATCCACTATCCAGGAATGTTGGACTTGAGGTGCATTGTGTTTATGTGCGATTGGTATGATCCATCCAATGGTAGTGGGGTTCGAATTGACCGTCTTGGTGTTATTTCGATAAATTCAAGCCGGAAATTACATCATTACGATCCATTTATCCTTGCATCTCAAGCAGACCAGATATCAATATATTGATAGGTTTTCCGTTATATTTATACGTTAGGTTTTGTTATTCTTGTATATAAACAACATCCACCGTTTATGAATAGGTTTGCTACATTCCATATCCTCGAGTTGGGCGGAGGACAGATCCTTGGATGACGGTAACTCCAATTAATCCGCGAGGAAAAATATATGGAGTTCCGGAACATGATGCTCTACAAGTATCGCGAACCAACCAAATGTCACATGTTGAGGAGACGGATAACATTGACTTTGTCACTGATGTCACACATATCGGCGATGATCTAGTGCATTCGGATGAAGATGAACTACGTGAAGAATTTGACGACGATTCCGACTCCATCCCTAGTGAAGGTTCATCAGAAGAGTCAGATTAAACATTTATGAATAAATGTTTGTTTGGAGCTGTTTTGTACGATAACCCCTATGCGTTCCCTCTAATATAATGTACTTTATGGTAATATTCGCCAGAATCAATTATTATATTTGCCGCCGGATTTCCGCGCGAGGGATAAAAGCTGTCCTAATTTTCGGACGACATAACGACGGAATTAGTTCCGTCGGAAATCCGTCGGAATTCCGATGTCGGCAAAGTTTGAGTGGTTACCATTGCGTTATCTGCGGCCGATAGGACTGGCGGGGTATTATGTCGGATGTTGCAGACGGATTTCCGACGGATTTCCGACGGTTTTCCGTTCTATATAAGGTTCCTCATACGTTCATTCCTGTCAACAACACAAACAATGTCTTCTAACTCTCCTAATGAAGACTCAAAAATCGTCGCAAACCACTTTCTACTTCCAAAATACTCGTGGGAAACCGAAACCCAATGCGACACACACACTGAAGAGATACCCACTTACTCGTGGGAATTTGATACGGTCTCACCAATCTCAATCGGAGATTCTTCATCAACAATAGTGCCGGACAGCCAGTGCTTGCTAAACGTCTCGTGGGAAACGCAATCGCAGTGCGACAAATATCCAGACAAGAAGAGTCTTCTCGAAGACGTACAACCATCTCGCTTGATTGAAACGTCAGATACTTACGGTGGAAGTACTTCAAATGAATGTAAGGATAACTACTATGATTATGAATTTGCCCAGAGACCAGAAAGTCCGAACTTAAATATAGATGTTAATGCAATCAAAAGAGATGTTTGCGGCGGATATTTAGAAGGTACACCGAAGAATAAAAAGGATCAGTACAATGATGATGAATTTGCCCAACGACCTGAAAGTCCGAACTTAAATATAGATGTTGATGCAATCGAAAGGGAATTTTGCAAAGGATATGTAGATTCTCCGCCAAAGAAAAAAAAGGGAAAAAAAAATTTAAGGTTCTAAAAAAGGTAAGTTTGGAGCGGATACAGAGACATATGTGTTTCAAACGGTAAAATAAATAAATTTCCTTTCGCCTTTTGTTTTTTCTCTGTTATAAAATTTCGTTATGTAAATCTTTTATTCAATTCTCGGATATATTTAAAATAATTTATGAAAAAATGTTTGGACATTTTTTTAATTAACTCTGCAATCGGGTCAACACCCGGACTTTTAAGCGATAGATTTTTCACAGTTTTCCGACGGATTGTAATTTATATTTTTAAAACAGATATCTGTGATATAAAAAAATTAAACATTTGACGGATTTCCGACGGGTCTAATATTTTTATAATATAAAAAATTTCAGAGATAAAAAAAATTAAATTAAATTAATAAAATCCGTCGGAAATCCGTCAAAAATACCGACGGATTTCCGACGGATCTAATATTTTTTTTAATTAAAACCCGTTTGAAAAAATTTTAATTTAAAAAAAAATTATTAAATCCGTCGGAAATCCGTTGGTATTTTTGACGGATTTCTGACGGATTTTATTAATTTAATTTAATAAAAAAATTTAATTTAATTTAATATTTAATATTTAATATAACAAAAAAAAACCGTTTTAAAAAATATATAATTAAAAAAAAAAATTAAATATCTGTCGGAAATCCGTCGGTATGTTTGACGGATTTCCGACGGATTTTATTAATTTAATTTAATAAAAAAATTTAATTTAATTTAATATTTAATATTTAATATAACAAAAAAAAACCGTTTTAAAAAATATATAATTAAAAAAAAAATTAAATATCCGTCGGTATTTCCGACGGATTTCCGACGAAACCCCTAATTTTTGCCGCCTAAGAGCCTCGATCTCATCGAAAAAAGCGGGAAAATCCGTCGGTGTCCGTCGGAAATCCGTCGGTAACCTGCAATAAAACCACCGTCTTCTTCCTCGCGATGACAGAACGAAAAGTCGAAAAAAAAACATAAAATCGCCGGAATTCGATCGATCCTCTCGGAAACACGCCGGAATCAACATATCCATCCACAATCTCAATCTCTATCACATTATCATCAATCCAATGTAAGTTTTTCGAAGTTTTTTTTTGGAAAAAAATGAATTTAGAGAATTTTGTGAATTTGTTAGATTTAGGTTGTTAAAAATCAATAGAAATGTAGAAATGTACGGGTTTAGGATGTAAATTTTATTTTGTAATTTTGTAGAAATGTTAGATTTTGTGAATTTGTTAGATTTAGTAAATTTTGTGATTTAGGGAATTTTCGGGTTTATAAAATTTAGAAAAGTATGTATAAAATTATTTATTTTTGTAAAATTATAAATATTTATAATATAAAAATATTAGTAAAATTCTAAATTGTTGAAATTTTACTAAATTTTTTATTTGTTTAAATTACAAAATCCCAAATTAGGGAAAAATCGTAAATATCTAAAAATTCGTAAATGTTAAAAATCTGAAATTCCAAAAATTTTCTAAATCTGTAAATTCGTAAATGTTAATATCTGAAATCCATAATCCAAATATCCCTAAATACCTATTTAGAGAAACCTCAATTTCCCAAAATCCCTAACTCCCTAAAACTTAATTTATGAAATCCTGAAATTCCAAAAATTAATCTCGAAATTCCAAAATCCCTACTTCTCAAAATATCAATTTACATTTATTTATATTTAATATCAGAATTTATATTTATATATGTAAGTAAATGTCAACGGTATGTAAACATTTTGGAAATCGTAGGGACTATGGCCGATTTCATCACTCTACTGGATCCGGTACTTCCAGTAGGGGAGGGAGTCAGTCGCAAATCCCAGATACTAGCTTCCCGGATCCCCAAGACCCGTCTCCTCCACTGGGTACACAGCCTTCAGCTCCCACGGCCATGTCCGTTGAGGAGTTTGTTTCGCAACCTGGACGGGATAGGTTGCCTCGCCTAGATCCCGACTTGGTACCTAACACGACATGGTAAGTTTTATACTAAAAATGTATTTGATTATATTAACTTAAAAAAATATTTAACTAAATATTGTTTAGGTTTCAATTTTCGGGAAACGGGATTACGAGTTCGATCAACGCAATGACTAATTCGTTGATCACTTCCCCGTATCCCACATTTACTTCGATGCCGGTGGCAGACCAGGAGATCTGGTTTCGGCAATTTGCGGTATGTTTTCTTTTCCTATTTTGTAATTTAGATTTTTATTTTCATTAAAATTGTCAATACTAATATGGGTACGTTTTTTTTGCAGCAAGAATTTACTTGGGACCCACAGTTGACTTCCCGGGTCCGACGGGAGTTCTACAAAAAAGCTTCCCGGAAATATTCGTTGAAGATAAACGAATGGAAGGACTTGTGGTACAAAGAGGGAAAAGTGCCGCGCAGATTGCAAGATAACCCCACATTATGGGGTGGACTACTTGCCCATTGGGAGCGGGAGGAGACAAAAGCAAGCTCCGGAAAGAACTCGTCTAACCGGAAGAGCGACCGGAAGGGGAAGGGACCGGCGACCCATAACCTCGGTGCGACGAGCAAAGCGTCACGTGTTCAGAAGCTGGTACGTAATTTTATAATTTTTACAAAAATTTATATTTCTAACACTTCTCATATTTCTTTCATTATCTATGCCAACAGATGGAGAGGACCGGTGTGCGTCCGTCACATCTTGACTTGGTCAAAGATGCGCACACCAACAGAAAGACGGGGGAAATTCAAGATCCCATTGCTCGTGAAATCGTGGAGAGCGTGGAGAGGCTGGGTGAGGAGTACCTCCAATCCCAACCGATCGTCGAAGGAACTCCCCCGGCCACGGAAGTTCCTCTGGAGATGATCAACAAGTTTACCTATCAGGTTAGTAACACTGTCAATTTTAATTAAATTTTAAATAAATTTAAATATAAACAACTTACAACATTTATTGATTGATTTTTTTTCGTAGGTTGCGCCTAAGCACAGAGGTCGTGTGTTTGGCCTCCCGGAAGACAGTTCTGCCACGTCCGTCAACTCTTACCGCATTCATGCAGATAGTGCGTTGAGGGCACAGAATGCCGAGCTTCTCGAGCGGGTGACCGGGTTGGAGTCCCAACGCGCACAAGATGAAGCTCGCTACGCGGAACAGCAGACGCTCTTGCAGGAACAAGTGGAACGCGTTCGGGCAATGGAAGATCAGGTGGGACGAATCCGGGATATGGAACAGCAGATGGCACGAATGCGGGAGATGGAAGAACGGATGAACGAGTTCTTCCGTAACCGATAGATAATATGTAATATTTTAATTTTCTTAAAAATATTAAAACTTAATTTTAAATGTTGTTTTTTTATTTTTATTTTTATTTTAATCTAATTTTTAATTATATTTAATTTTATTTTAATTTATTTTCTTTAAATTTAATTAAATTAAATTTTTTTTTCTAATAAATTAATTATCCGTCGGAAATCCGTCGGTATTTGTGCCGTCGGTATGTGCACCGTCGGAAATCCGTCGGTATTTGTTCTGTCGGAAATCCGTCGGTTTTTTTTCTGTCGGAAATCCGTCGGTATTTGACATACTGACGGATTTCCGACGGAATTCTGACGAATTACGGTTATTTCTTTTTCGTCGGAAATCCGTCACTATTTCCGACGGTTTTCCGACGGAATTTTTTTTTCCGACGAGATAGAACCGACCGGTTAAAACCGTCGGAAATCCGTCGGAATAAGCAATATTCCGACGGATTTCCGACGGATTTGACCGTCGGAAAGCCGCCTGTTTTCTTGTAGTGTTATTTATTCTCTATTTTTTAGTATAAGTTTCTTCTATTTATATAAAGTTGTAGACATTAAAGAAAGCTATTATTAGTTAATACTCTCTCCGTTTCCAAATGATTGATGTTCTAGGAAAAAAATTTGTTTATAAAGATTGATTTTTTACATTTTCTATGTAGTTTTTATGAAGTAGTGATGATGAATTATGAATTTCAAGACATATTAATTGATTTTGTTGAATTACTATTGGTTAAAAGTTATAGAAAATTGTTTAGCACAAAAAATAATGTATTTATAGTTAAAAATTAATATGTTTTGTTAACGTATGTGAAAACTTTAGAAAATCAATTATTTAGAAACAGAAAGAGTATTTTTTTAAATTGTTTATCTCGTTTGGTTCACTTCGACGAATTACTTTTGGCTAGGCTTCTTACGCATGGAGGTACTTTAGAGGCGTGTATCACTTGGATGATATTCTTGTTGTAATATACTTTGATGATATTTTTGTTTACAACCAAAATTTACATGAAAATGTTCTCCGAGCCTGCTAATTATGTTCTTGAGAAGCTTTCCTCGAAGCTTAGGTTAGGATTTAATGAGCCTCTATCATTAAGTCTACTTTCCCGCTCGTGGACACACGTAATATACTTTCGTCTCTCTCCAAAGTCTTGCCCTTTCTCTCTTCTCTTCACTTCATTTTACTTAGCCTAGTGGAGAAAATTTTCTCTCGCTCTCGATCTGGATCGTTCTTTGTCTTGGTAGGTCATTATGATGAGGTAAGATTGAAAACCGTAAACCCCAATATCAAGAGCCCAGATTTTGTTGAAGGCTTGAAGGCGATAAATCACGTTCCTCTTACCCATCGTTTCTCTTTCCCGCTCATCGTTTCCTATGATTGTTAAATAGTGATTAATCACTCTTTATAATGGTAAGTATTTTGTTTGCAGGTGTGAATAAGGATGGGACTAGTGTCTTCTTCTTTAACAAGTCGGCGAAGCTAGGCATATACAAAGGGGGAGAGAAAGAGGAGAAGGATCACACCATTTTGTCTTACGGATGAATCGGTTCGCTGGCACAAGACCGGTAAAACCAAACGGTGATGCTCAATGGAGTCCAGAGAGGTTACAAGAAGTTTTTGGTGCTCTAAAAGAACGCGAGGAAGGGATCAAAACCCAAGAATCTTAACTGGGGGTTCTGAGGAAGAAATAACTTATGGTGATACTAAAGAGGTGTTATTGGATTAGTGGTTTTTATGTTTTTTAAAATCAGAATGGAATTCATGTTATTCAATTGTGTATTTGATATAAATACATTAAAATTCCTTCTTATTGGATTAAGTATTTGTTTGGTGTATTTTAAAATAAAAACAACTGTTATTCAATAAACCCTTGATTTTAGGGGATTTTGATTATATTGGATTTTGATATATTTTTCCCCTTAAAACGTGAACAAAACAAATACATGATCTTTACTTCTGATTTTGAAGGATTTCAAATTAAAAAAAAAAAAGAAGGATAATATTTCCAATCTAAATCATGTTTTCTCCGAGATTGAGAAATAGGCTCCTTTGTATCCGAATGAAAATCAACCAAATCTTTCAAATTCCAATACACACATATCATATATGAAACCAATTATGATAAATTGGATTTTACATTTGTTAATCCTTGAAATTAGAGAAAAAATCTGAAAACTAAAGTGAATAAGAACATGTAGTTTCTTTGAGATGAACAAATCTTCTTGAAAATTCAGTTTTTGTTTGGGAGGAAAGAGAAAATTGATTTAACGTGTCATGTTCAGAAATTCAACAAAATTCTTTCAAATACAATTACAATAAAATACATCAAAATACCAATCCAACAAGGTGAATTAATCAAAACCCACCACAATACTCCCAAATACAAATACAATAAAATGCATCAAAAACACTAATCCAATAACACCTCCTAAGATGGTTCTTGATCCATTTGTTGAGGTTAGTTCCCTTCTCTACAAGCATCCTTAACGTTGTTTCGTGCATTACAGTTTATGTTTTCTGCTAAAAAAAGCGACTAGATAACATTCCAGAAGCTTCTTTTGGTTCGACATCAGACGAAAGAGCTCAAGTGACAGGGTATATGAATGTATTGAAGATACTTGGTGTGCAAGAAAACTGAAGCTTCGTCGTCACTTATGGAGAAGGACAATGAGATGGTTGGACGGTGTACATGATGGTGTACCAGAAGGTGTACATGGTGGTGTACCAAAAGGTATACATGTGGCATACAGTGGTGTACCGGTGGATAGACGGTGTACATGGTGGTGTGCCAAAAAATGTTTACAGTGGTGTACCAAGAGGATACACGGCAGTGTACCGTAGGGATACACGGTGGTGTACTGGACCCGACACAGTGGTGTACCGGTGGCCACTCTAAAATTCAGAGTAACAGTAATAAATTGTCTATTTCTCTAATTTGCTACAGTGAACTGTCTATCTCTCATATAACTTTTCTAAATCTGCTCAATGAGCTAACTTATTCAAAATGAAATAGCAAAATTTGATAATAAGAGGATGATCAGGTTTTTACCACTTGATTAATCTTTCAGGATTAGTGTAGTCGTCCAATAGCTTTTTCATCAGATTTTCTAATGGACCTAAAGCGTGATACTATTTTGACGGATTAAACGGAGGTTAAAGTGTTTCAAGAGAGAATCGAACTCATGTCTAAAGAATTTACCTCTTTTTCCTAATTTTTTTTACTATTAGAATACCACCACTTGGTTATAGCAAATACTTACCACCATGATTTTTGTTAGGTTTTGACCATTTGTTTGTATATGAAAATTGGTAGACAAAGACTGTGTGCGTCACAGGCAAATTACAAGCAGCTGAAAGTATTATTCTCATAATACTGAGTTTTTGTCTCAAGAGAAGAAGCATTATACCTGACATTGATTGTATATCATAAACCATAATTAATCCAGCTAAAATCCAGCTTTGTTTGGTGATCTGATCCAAGCGCCAGCAACATTGGATTTGATATGACTTCGAAACTAATTAAATGAATTAATGACCACTAAAAACATTGAACACGTCATTCATTTTTCTACTAAAAAGTGTATAAAAGTATAATCAATTGGTGGTTGTTAACTGGTATTTAGGTTTCTAAAAAACTAAAAACAATTAAATAATATATAAAACATTTAAGAACTTCAATAAAAAATTATAATTTAAGAGATTTAGAACTCCAAAATGTAGAGTTTTAATTGACACAATACAATTTATAATAAAAAAAATCACTTAGCACCTCAACTTAACAACTACCATTGATTATGCTCTAAACGTCTATTTTTTTTTTCTTTTTTTTTTTGTTCCTCTTAAAATTACGTAATCTGGTATATATATATATATATTATTATTTTTTTTGTCATGTCCTACTACTAGTAGTATAGGAAAAAGCAACTAGACGTAATGATTAAATTGTATACGCAATAGATACGTAGATCAATTTACATGTATAGTTTGGAAATCGTGTTCGAAGATATTCTTGGTTTTATGCAAAGTCCAGGTGAATATACTCTCTAAGTTATTTTGTCATTTTACTAAGCGTAATTATGTTAAAATTTCCATGGTCCTTTTTCTTGTAATCACTCTTTTTTTAATCAGTAGACACCACTTCGGGTAAAAAAAAAAAGGTTAAATGATAAGTTTTTGACTTGGTGATCAAGGTATAGTTGGCCCTACAAAAAACCACTTATTTACGAATTTCCATTAAGCTCGACTCCCGAAGCTCGACACTGTTACAAATCTCAGGTTCGTTTTCCGAACCAAACATTAGTCAAGCTAAGAGCATGATCAATGGTGGGTTTTAAGGGGTTGTTATGAATATAAAATTATTAAAATTTAAGTAAAAGGAAGAAAGAGAGTGTAAAATTTGAGTAAAAGGAAGAAAGAGAGTGTTTTTGGTAATATAAAATTGAGTAAAGAGAAGAGATAGTTTTTAATTTTTGGAGAGAGAGTTACTAAAATTGATAATTTTAGAGAGGTTGTTATGAAATAATGGGGTGTATTAAAATATAAAATTAATAAAAATTGAGTAAAAGGATGAAAGAGAATGTATAAAGTTGAATAAAAGGATGAAAGAGTGTGTGTTTTAATAATTTTATATTCACTAACAACCCTTAAAATTCCCTATAACCCACCATTGATCTTGCTCTAAGTCAACAGTAAGATACAATCTCCGAGCCTGACGTTTGGTAATTGTGTTCTTGAGAAGCTTTCCTCGAAGCTTAGGTTCGGAGCTAACGAACCTCTCTCATTAAGTCTACTTTCCCGCTCATCGACACACACGTATATACATTTCTTCTTCTTCTTCTCTCTCTCTCTCTCCGAAGTCTTGCCTTTTCTCTCTCTTCATTTTACTTAGCCTAGTGGAGAAATCTCTCTCTCTCTCTCTCGCTCGATCGTTCTTTGTGTTTGGGTAGGTCATGACGAGGTAAAGATTGAAAAACCCTAAACCACAATATCTAGAGCCCAAAATTTTTGTTGATATGATTTCACTCAGATCCTAAGCAGATTTCGATGAATATTTTACGATTGTATAATACGCATCGTTTCATGTGATTGTTAAAAAAAGAAAAAACTGAAAGCTTTTTTTTGTTGTTGTTGGGTTATGAAATAAAAATGCAAAATTTCAGCTTTTCTTTACAAGATAGTATTTACTTTAATCAAGAACATTAATGGCTGGACTCTGTATTTTTATACTCTTATTAGCTTAATTGTTCCAAAAGATTGATGTATTTTTTAAGCTGGGTTATGAAATAAAAATACAAAATTTCAGCTATCAAGATATTACTTTAATCAAGATTCAAGAACAGACTGTCTGTATATTCATATTATTATGTAATATATATACTCTTATTAGCTTAATTGTTTGCAGCTATCTGATTACATTGTTCCAAGAACTTGAATTGATTGATGTTATTTTTTCTTAAGCTAGGTTATGAAATAAAAATGCGAAATTTCAGCTTTTCTTCTTTTATTTTAGGTATTCCCTGTATTTTTCCTCTGTTTTCAGCTTAAAAGTCTAGTGCAACATTTGAGTGAGTCGTGGAATCTCTGTCTGTTTCCGACCAAAAATATAGTACACTTGTTTTCCAGTCTTCTTTGAACAATGTAGAGATGTTAATAACCTTATATGCCTTTCCTTTTGTCACTAAACAACACAGGGCTTGGATTGTGGATGGTCCATGGATTGCGAGTATTATAAAGAATGCGTCTCTGTCTTCAGCTCTTCAGATTACAGCTTGTGGAGCTTCTATCAACTGCCCTAATTGCTCCTGCCGCATCGACAACAGCAATGTAAAGAACGTTTTAGAACACTTGTAATTACTTCAAGCTTGTGTTCATGTTTTAATGTGAATACTGAGTTTTGGTTTTCGTTTGTCAGGTACTGACTCCATCGTGGCCAGGCCTTCCTAAAGGTGTGAAATTCGATCCAACCGACGAGGAAGTGATCGAGCATTTGGAAGCTAAGTGTGGGATTGATGGTTTAAAACCACATCTTCTCATCCAAGACTTCATCTGTTCAGTGACTGATATCAATTACACTCACCCTCAAAACCTTCCAGGTAATATTTAGACAGAAATCCTCTCTTCGGTTTAAAGTTTTCAAGTTGTTAATTAGTGATCAATCACTCATTAAAATGGTAAGTATTTTGTTTGCAGGAGTTAATAAGGATGGAACTAGTGTCTTCTTCTTTAACAAGACGGCAAAAGCCTATACAAAGGGGGAGAGAAAGAGGAGAAGGATTACACCATCTTGTCTGACGGATGAATCAGTTCGCTGGCACACGACGGGTAAAACCAAACCGGTGATGCTCAATGGAGTCCAGAGAGGTTTTAAGAAGATCATGGTGCTCTATAAGAGCGCGAGGAAGGGATCAAAACCCGAGAAACTTAACTGGGTTATGCACCAGTACCACTTGGGAACAGAAGAAGAAGAGATTGGAGAATATGTTGTTTCTAAGATCACATATCAGCAACCAAAGCAATGGGAGAAAACTGGAGATGAGAGTGAGAGTTTTGCGATTTCTGTTCCTGAGAAAGAAAAAGCTTATGAAGATACTAATATAGTTCTTGATACATTTGTTCAGGTTAGTTCCTTTCTTTGCAAGTATCCTTGACGTTTTTTCGCGTATCATAGTTAATGTTTTCTGGTAAAAAACAGGGACTGAAGAACATTCCAGAAGCTTCTTTTGGTTCGACATCAGACGTAAGAGCACAAGTGGCAGGGGAACTGAATGTTTCTGAAGATAACTTGGTCAGCAAGAATATTGAAGCTTCATCGTCCTTTGTGGAGAAGAACCCTAATCATGGGGATTTCGACATCGCATCCGAAAACTTTCTAGTTTCAGATTTGGATAATGCAGATTTAGGGGCTCTCACTGATTTCTTTTCAGTAAGAATTTTTTTAGAAACACTTAATGATGTATTTAGAAAATCAATGAGAAACTTGAAACTAAAAGATCTTTTGCGGATTTTTGCAGTTTGCTTCCGAGGACAGCTTATTTAATTGGTTGGGATGAATGTGAAGAGGCAAAAAAACAAGGATCATAATAAGAACAAAGGCCAAAGCAGGAATGTAAATAGATAAAGTAGTAGCAAGTAAAGTAAAGATCTATCTCCATTGGCTTCTGTTTCTTTCATCAGAGACACCAAAGCATTCGCTATTTACTTAGTTTCCAAACTCTGTTTGTTTGTTATGTTACTTTTGTAGACAATACAGTTTCAATGGCTTCAGATCTCCAACGGTTATACTTATATATTTACTAAATCTACCTTTTCTTCTCATTACCTCTAATCTCAATGTTATTCCATTATGGTGTCTTCCTCTAGGTATGTTAGTCAGGTTAGCCCGGCTGAAACCCGCAAAGTCTCTGCCTCTGGCTAACCAGCAATCAACTGTGATTTATTAATATTGAAGATAATTTGTAGACATGGCTTCATAAGTGTGTATAACTAAACTACTCGGGCTTTCTCTTAGTCCATTTCAATGTCTATATGTACAATTTCACTGTGCCTACACTGTTGTAGCTTGAGCTTTGTTGAAAGAAGCAAAACAAAAAACACCACAACCAAATCATATGGCAAATCAATAAATAAATACCCAAAAGAAAATTAACACAAATTCGAAATTTAAAATGAAAAAAAAAAATTACAAAGAATCTCAGGATAATGTAAAGAAATAAATCACTAAATTGTACAGACTAAAAAGCAAGAGTATGAAAAAAGAGTTTGAAGAAAAGAGAAAGAGATAGAGAAGAGACTACTCCAGCAAAACTTTTCCCAGACAACCTGGGAACACTTTTGGAACATGGTCAGTATGATTGATTTATAAGCAGACATGGTTATATACCCTCACAACAGAATTTTGCTGAAACCAGAGACTCCGCTTATCATATCACTCGAGTCCCAAGAAACTGTACCATTCTCTGTTTCACACTTCTCTCCAAGCTTTTTCCTCCCACCTAACTACTACAAAGAGCTGATAAGTAAAAACCCTTATCAGCCACTTTCCCGTACGCAGTTCCCCGGTAACAAGTATTTGTAACTCTCAGCTTTTTCGATCAGATGAGATGGGAGATGAACAGCGGAATAAGACCGAGGGATTGGACCTAGTTTCCCAATGATTTCCCTGAATGTATACTCTTCAGGGAGCATATCGAACAGATCAGTTCCTCTACATATCACATCTTGGATTCTTTTCGGGTTTAGGTAATGAGAGAATCTGACACGGTCATTGTGGCTGTACGCTTTCATCTTGAATATGAACTCGCTGATGTGCCTGAAACAGAAACTGCAATGCCAACCCGAATCCGCTAAAAGAGTGTTGCCTTGACGGAAATGAGCGTATCGGGTTTTCCCAGGCTTGTATTGATGAATTGAAGCTCTCCAGCTTTTGTTATCCACGAAATACTCGAACGAGTATAAGTAGTTTTTCAACTGAAGGTGAAGAATCGGTGGGTACCCGTCGCACCATCTTAGCAGATTGATGGTATGAGCACTCGGAATCTCATCAACATCAGACATTATCAACAGATCGTCTTCTTCAATACCCGCAAGTCTGATCAGCTGATCCAATGCAATCCTCTGGTATGCTTCTTCAACAAACGGGTTTTCCCCTTTCTTGAATCTTCCTCCGATGTTCCCGTAAGTCAGCCTAGGCTCAACAAACTTGAACTTTCCTCGGTTTCCAGCAAAAACCAACGGTTTAGGCAAACCAGTGAAAGTCGAGTTTGATTCAAGAACCACAAACTGAGTAATGTAAGGATACAGCTCTTTCCACCGGATAGTGAGCATATCGACTTCATTACTGAACAACACAGCATCAAAGACCCTTCTTGGAGATTCACGGTGCTTCCAGCCATGAAGACTGCAGAGAGTCTCCATGGAGGCGTTCTCGTGGTAGTAATGAGGAAGCGTTTGAAACGGCTTGGGAGGCGATTCCCAAAGCGGTCTCAAGAAATACGTGAGCTTCTGACCGTGCAAGTAAACTCCGAAGATGAATATCGGTACAATGGTGAAGCAGAAGATATATGTCTTGAAATCGAGTCCCCGTAGCACACATCTAACCCTTGAGAATGCCTTTGCTGCTCTAGAACCATCCTGCAAGCAAAAACCAATCCCCAAAAAAAAACTCAGAAACTTCAACAATTATGTCAAAGATCACAAATTTGATTCCAATTCGAGATAACAACAATACAATTCTTCTAACGCTACAGAGAATCAAACCCTAAAACAAATTATGTCAAATTTCTTCCACAATCCCAAAATGTCAAATTATCAATAAAACAAAACCTAAATTGTTCATGAAATTTGGGAGATAAAGAGACATTCGCATCGAATTCTCCATACAATTTCAGACAAAAACAAAACAATCGAGTAATCATCCAATCGTCTTCTCAATTATTAAGAACCACAAAAGTCAAAAAAACCTAAGAGACATAACACACAATCAAAATCGGAGAAATCAAAAACCACATTACTACCAATTCTCATCCAATTTCAAAGGGTATAAAAAAAAAATCTCGATTTGATTAATGCAAAACACGACGACGAACAAAAACCCAAATCCGATTCATCACGAAATTGATAAGAAAATCAGACCAAAGTTACAGAAATCAAAACTCACCTGTCCACAAACATCTTCGCAGATATCGTCCGTCTTCTTAGAAGGATAGTATCCATCGGACATGATTTAACCCAGAAGAAGAAGAAGAAAGGAGTTTTTCTCGAGAAAATTTTGGAGGAAGAAGAAGAATATCGGACCCCGGAAATCGAAGCCCGACCAAAAATCAAAAATTTATCAGAACTCTCCAAACAAATAAATTTTAAACCAAAGAATAATTAAGAAGAAAAAAACAGAGAAGTCTCTGAGGATAAATATATCCGAAAAAATCTCTCTTATAATCTTAATCTTAATCCTTCTCCTCTTTGGAAAACTGTAACGCCAATTATAGCCGTTTGATGCTTTTTGGTTTATATATATTCCCAAAACTGCTGGAATTAATCAATTAAATTATATAATTAAAGGGAACTTTTTTTTAATTAGATTTAAATAATAAAAAAATTACTACTACTAGGAAAATATTTATTTAAAGGACAAGAGGAAAGATTATAGAGATATCCCTCTGACCTGTAAAAAAACATTTGTTACCATTCTGATCTATCAATGAAGCTTTGTCAACATATAATTCGATTTTTTTTCTTTTTAAAAAATTGTTGAAAATCAAAAAAAAAATTAGCCATTTAAGTAAGGGACTTTTTGAAAAATACCATATTTATCTTTGGGAATTTGAATAATACACTTCTTTTTTTTTTTTGAAAATTAACTCTTTTACTATTTGAAAAGACTATTTTATCCTGATAATTAATTAGTATATATAATTATTAATAATATTATTTTTATTTTTATTTGAGATAAAAAATTTTTGATTTTTATAGAAATAAATATAGATACGTTACTAAACACTAGAGTTTTAGAGTTTTAGAGTTTTAATTTTTAGTACATTATAGAAATCAGAAAGACTTTGCTCCAACACAATATGTGAATCATGTTGGTTTGTACATAATTAAGCCATATAATTATTCAAAGCAAAGCACCGTGCATTGAGCATGCAGCATCAAAAACAAACTTAAGAACAAAAATTAGCACAAACACTTAATTTCTTAGCAAATAACTCTGTAGATTATATTGATTGTACCATTTCCAAAACTTAGGACAAAAGAATTCAACGGTGACGACGGATAAATCCGATAGATATGATAAACGATTGTGATGAGTATAAATTTTAGTAGATGTTATGTAAAAAACTGGGTCAACAATTTTGATGGAGAAGAAGATGAACATGCCCTTACATAATAAATGTTCGATTAAATATTTGCAAACCAATCAATTTGATTTGTTTTAGTGAAACCGAGAAAGTCACTTATTTTCATAACCAAAAATTGGTTCCATCTTCAACTATGTCAATTAAACCTAATGATAGGTACAAAATTTTTGATAACATCAAAATTAAAATAATTAAATATTATTTATTCATGATTATAATACTATCGTCAAGAAAATTAATTTTAATTTTCAAAAAACATACAAATATATTTATTCAGCTTTATTAAGGTTATTTTAGTAAATTTTATATCAAAAAGTGTATTTTTCAAAATAAAATAAAATAAGGTGTATTTTTCAAATTTCAAAACACAAAGAAAGTATTTTTCCAAATTTCCTCTTTTAAGTAATGCAATATTTTTGGTGATTATTGTAGTGTTTTCAAAGTTATACGAGGAAATAATTTCAATCATATCCAAAATCTTTATTATTTTTCACCTTTTTCTATCTATTTAATTGTGGTATATATATTCTGATGCATCCAGACGTACTAATAGTCAATGCTCAAAACCAGTATAATTGTTGAGGTGATAAGTTTGGACATTTCCAAAAGTTTTTAGCATGCGTTTTTCAATAAGTAACATCAGAAAAAATAATTTTTGATTTCCAATTATATTAGTATGATAGAAAATACTTTTTTATGATAATATTTCCTCTATTCCACAAAGATGAATTTTATGAGTTTTTCACACATATTAAAAATAATAATTAATCTTCTATAGTAAATGTATTAAATTTCACAATAAACAGTTTTAAATAAAATTTAACCAATAATGGTTCAATAACTTTTCTAAAATTTACAATCTCTTAAGACATTTCCAACTTCACTCCATATCTTACTCCAAACTCCATTTTAGAGTAAAATTTTCTCCAACCCCACTCCATTTTCAACTCCAAAATGGAATAGCTCCATTTTTTCCTCCAAATATGGAGTAATTTCATTTTCCACTTCATTTTGGAGTTGAATTTTTTTATTTATAAAATGGTCTTTCAAATTTTAAATAAATTAATTTAAGAGGTAAATAATTATTTTGATGATGATTTTTTATTTGTTTGATATTATTTTTAATTAAATTTTTACAAATTTTTCAAAATCATAAGAATTTGCAACAAAATAATTATATTATAGTATTACAATGTGTGAAATTGTGATTATGTGTAAGATTTTTTTTGTTAAAAATGTGTATATACATCTAAATTAATTTATGTTATTACGAATTTAAATTTTTAAAAATATATATTTTAAATTTATTATGTATGTATGTGTGAATTAATAATAATAAAACATAATGTTATGATTTTAATTTATAAAATAAAAAATATTGAGGTTAATTTGTAAATTTTACAAATAAAATGTATTATTATTAATTAGTAATAAATAGAAAAATAAAATATAATTAAAATATTGTTTTTGAACTAAGAAATAGAGTAATACATTGAAGTAAAATCCAACTTCATTTTGGAGTTATTCCATTTTGGAGTGAAAAATAGAGTGATATATTGGAGATTTTCTTAGCATTTAATGATAAAAATGTATTGAAAACAGTAAAAAAAATTATTTTTATGGAACAGTTTTTTTTTGGAAAAAAATTATCTTTGTAAAACGGACAGAGTATATGTTTAACACTTGGTATATATCGAAATATACAATTCTTTGTTGATTTTTTTTATGATGATAATGACTAGTATTAGTATGTTGTTTGGTAGTATATATCTAAAAATGTAAATATTTGTTTGAATGCGTCACAAAAAAGATTGTTTGAATTGGGTTTCGTCTTTCTATTCCAGCAAAGTCAATACTTCTTGCTTCGGGTAATATAGAATCTTTTAATTTTTAAAATATAATTTTACAGATAAATAAGGCCTCTTTGTCTAGAATATTAGATTAATAACAATTTGATTTCCAATTATGTTAGGAATATACTTTGTTTTATAAGGTTTTATTTGATTACTTGCAATGTCAAACAATAATAAAAAGAAATCTAAAACTGGGTCTTCGTCTTAGTCAATATGTACATGTCCCAAGTGACCCGAGTAGTACTAGTACATTTTGATGCATATATGAAGACAGAGTAACCCTAATTATTTTTTCTTTCTTTAATCAAACTCAAATCTATATAGAACGGTTCTTTATTAAAAAAAAAAACTATATGGAACAGTTCTACTGAAAACAGTTTTGAAAACAGTTTTGCTAAAAAACAGATTTGAAAACTTAATCGCATAATTAAAGGTAAGGGAAGTTAAACTGCTATATTATAAGCTTAAATAACTAGGTAACCTAAACTTGACGAAAAGATATTTAGTTATTCTTGGATTTAATCTTGATTGGTAGTAGACGAAGCTGTTTAATCAAGTAATGTTTTTTGAATGTTAATTTTACCAATCTTTTAGATTATAAAAAATACGAATTTTACTATATACAATTTCATATAGTAAAGAAAGCCTATGAATCGAATTTGATGCATACAAATTAAACTTGAGTGTTTCTCCTAGATGGCTTGCAGTCCATTAATACTTTCCGTTTACATATTAATCAAATCAATATATAGATGTCAATCAGTAGTAATGGACTAGTGATTTCCACTTATAAAAAAATTGTTGCATAGAGATCATTTTTTTTAAACGCGGGATCAACAATATTTGATAAATCGCAATAATGTTATATGTTTTAAATCTGTTTAAAATTTAGTAAAAAATTAATGAGAAAGTAAAAAAATCTGGATTATCTAGTTAGACAAAAAAAAATTCATCTTTTAGTAATTCTTTTGTTTTATAATTCTATCGTTGTATAATACATCATTTTATTATTATTTTTTCAACATGTGTTTTACCAATAAAAACTATGCTCAAAGTTATATATGTAATTTTTCCCACCAGTTTTTTTATATTTTTTTTGGGACAATTTTAAAAATGTCATTTTTACTATGCCATTTTTTCAAAGTACCACAACGGGTTGTCCATTTGCAAAAATGCCACTAGTTATGGATTTTTAAAGTCTAAATCTTAAAATTCTAAACCCTACAAAATGTTTTGACTTCTAACAAATCTTAAACCTTCAAAACTAAAATGTAATACAACATAGTTAACCCAAATATAAATAATATAATCAATACATAATTTTGAAAAAATAGTATTTTTATAAATTTTTGAAAATATGTCATTTTTGAAAAGTGACATTTCTCAAAATTTCTCTTCTTTTTTCTTCCACCTATCATCCTATAGTTAATTACGCGTAATCCTTTTCGTTAAAGAATTTTTCTCAATCTTTTATTGACTAATAATTAATTAATATAAGCATGCTCAAGTTGAAACCTTTGGAACCGGTCTCTAATTTGGGTTCGTGATTATCACGAAATTGTATATGTCTCTTGTCCACCATATTATACGACCAGTACGCATGTTAATTGATACGATAACCTATTCTTAATTCTATTTGTTTTCTAAAAACAATAGTAGTATATGATTGATTTAACTTTTCAAAATTTCAATATAAATAGGTGAAAAACAAAAAGCTTGAATGGGAGGGGACCATTTTTTTTGTTTAATACTTTCGCATTAATACATAGACTTTTGTATCTTATCTCTTTACATTTTCTTCTCCTTTTTACCATCGAAAATGTAAAACTAATTATGCTGCTATTTCTCAACTACATCTAAATTTTGGGAAATACTGTAGATGACTATGCATTGAAATTTGATCATACTTTCTTCAAATTTGACTATATCATAAATACTATATACGTGTTATTGTCTGTTTCAACCCCAAAATTTGTCAACCCAAATAAATGTAAGCCTAGGATTGGGTATAAATATCGTGGAAGAAGCAAGAAAAGGAAGAATATCATTGGAAACTTCTCAGCGAATACCATATTAAATACAATTACGAAGAAAAAAAGGAAATTAATTATCCAAAACATTGGTAGGGTTAAAAATAAAAGGAACCGTGGAACCAACAACTCTGGACCTAGACTCGAATCTAGTGTTTGTTGACCCAACAAGTTAGATTAGATATCCAACCATCTTCATAGTTAATTATACGTATCTATAGATACATTTATATCGACCATAGTTTATAAACACGCGTTCACGAGGAGTAAAACCTGGTCATCAGTTTTTTTTTTTTTTTTTTACAAGATCACACCCACCAATTTTGTAATAACATGTTTTGTCCGTTTTAAGGTTTTTCAAATTTTTGTGTTTTTGTGCTTAGTTATTGAGTTAGAGCCAATTTGTTGGGAAATCATTCAGAGCTGAAAAAATTATTGTTTTTATAACTTGTTTTGGGTCATAAGAATAAGATTGATGTGAGAAATATATGTATATTATATGTAATCTCATGTTGGGTTGTTGGGTAGGGTATTTCGGGGTTTTAAAATTGAGAAGATGTATCTTATATGGGGTTGAATATTTTGGATCTCGGATTATCGGTTTCTTCGGGAATTCATCGGATCATTTAATTTTTCACCTAGTCGAAAAATATTCTTTTGGTTCAATTTTTGAGTGATAAATTCGAAAAACAAATACTTTCTTTACATAGAATATGCTTAATTTTTTTTTTTAAAACAACAAAAGTAATTATTTGGTTTGGTTACTTTAGTACGAGCTGGTTTATCGATTTGGTATATTACTTTAGTTTCGATGCGAATAACATACCGATCATTCTGTAACTAAACTTCGGTTGGATCACATTCTAAACTCGTTTCGGTTTATCAAATTTTGAAGAGAAAGAACATACCGATCATTCTATAACTCAGCTTGGATCGAATAATGTAATTACAAGCAGTTCACAAGCTACATGAGAAAAGCAATATACTTTGAGCTCGAGATAAAGGCCCATATGGCCAAATCTATATATTGGAAAGTACCAAAGGCCCATTAAGGCTCATAAAAAGTTCATTGAAACAGACATGTCGATCTGACGTGTCAATGTCATCCGCAACAAGAGTGAAGATAAGTTTAAAACCAGTTATAAAATACACACAGTCTGTAAGGAAAAACCGCTTAACATTTGAAATTCAAAACAAAAAAAACAATTCATGGCGAGTTCAGGCAAGGATAAGGTTGTGTTGGAGCATCGCTTGTTCGCTAGAATCAGATTTCTAGGAAACCCTAGCGACGTTTACTTTGGCCGTACGATTTCCTTCACCATCGGTAATTTCTGGGCCTCGGCTAAGCTCGAACCATCAGATCATCTCTTGATCAAACCTCATCCATTTCATGATCTTGTCCAGTTCCCATCTCTCGACAATCTCGTACGTGCTCTGGTCTGAATTTTTCTTCGTTTTCTTGCTCTGCATTGGTTCGTGTTCTGTTCTTAAGGTTTTGTTTGGTTGGTGGAGAATCTTCTCTGTTTTGATGCTAAACGAATATAACAAAACAACTGAAATCACTAACACATTTGCAAAGTTATAACTGATTTTGTCTTACCTTTTAAGGTTTATCGGTTGCAAAATGACGGATACTATATATGGAGGTGTAAGGTATATAGAAGGATCTAGAAGATCTTATAATATCATCGTTATTATGAAAATATAATTATATTGATTTGTATATATCTTTATGTGATTACATTAATTAGATATTAGATTTAACGTTTCCTATAACCACCTTGTACATTCATCCTTATGAGAGTAAATATAATATTTTTCCAATCCTAAACTCTCATCACATCTAATATAAGGTTGGTAATGGCGATTTGTAAAGTATTCCGCAACTATTGCAAAGATAATGGTATACAACTTCATGAAAGAAACTTCACTCTATCTTATGATACCAATATCCCAAGACTGGTTGTTGTTACAAACTTTTACTTTTCTTTCTGGTAAATTTTGAATTTCAGTTTTTGATATAGATGTGACTATAAAGCCATTAGATTTTTGATGTTTTTTTTTCAGACGGGGTCACGGGGCTTTCGGGTTCTAGTGCAATTGTGTCTGCTGCTCTTAGTTGCCTACTTGACTTCTACAATGGTAGGCAACAAATCAAAATAGAAGTCCGACCTAACCTTATTCTTAATGCGGAGAAAGAACTTGGTATCGTTGCAGGTCTTCAAGACCGTGTTGCGCAGGTCTATGGTGGTGGTCTTGTTCACATGGTGGGATGATCTTTGCAACTTTTCTTAGCACTTGACATGGGAAATTTCGTCGACTCGCTTGTGTTTTGATCTTGCAGGATTTTAGTAAAGAGCATATGGATAAAGTAGGATATGGGATTTATACTATAATGGATATCATTCGTCTTCCTCCTCTGCATCTCATTTATGCTGAGAATCCTAGTGACTCTGGGAAGGTTAGAGAGATATTCACTTCTCTGTTTTCTGGTTTCATTACTTTCATTTTTGAGCATTTGGTTATGTTTTGATGCAGATACATAGCTCGGTTCGTAGAAGATGGTTAGATGGTGATGAGTTTATAATATCATCAATGTCAGAAATTGCAAAACTAGCAGAAGAAGGCCGAACTGCATTACATAAAAAAGATTACTCAAAACTCAAGGAACTCATGAACCGTAATTTCTTTTTCTTTTTTTTTTTTTTGGAAAAGAATGTTAAATTTTTATTCAAGCCAAAAAACATCTTTTTTACAATGAATGCAACTTGTGTTTTAGAAATTAAGTTTGATTAAAGACGATGATCTTCAGTAGCTTCTCCTATGTAAGAACCCTTGTTGCAAACCATTCGACAAGACCTTCGCTATAGCGTGGATCCCCCATCTTCCTAAGTGAGCTTAGACGATTCCGAACTGCTTTATCCACAATCTTTGCAAGCTGATTTGGTGACAGCGGTTGTTTACTATGTCGTCGTCCATTGCGTTCTCGCCACAAGTGGTAGAGAGTAGTTTGGAAGGTATATCGAATGATAAACATTCGGATATGGTTGAAGTCTCCGTCCTGAATCAAGGAGATTTCACTCCAATTGATGGTATAATGTTGGCCGAGTAGTCTCCATGTAAGGGTTTTCCATACCGCCGATGAAAAGCTACATGTGAAGAACAAATGGTTCCGAGATTTTTCATCGTTATTGCAGATGACACAATTGCTTTGTCCCGCCCAGATTCTTTTTCTGTCCCCCGTTGACAATCTATCAAGCGCCGCAAGCCATACAAAAAACGAGTACTTTGGTGTTGCGTGGGTAAACCACACACCGATGTACCAATTTGTTGTCTGACTTGTTGTTCGAATCTGGTTCCATGTTGCTTTGGAATTGAATTGCTTCCTGAATTTATCCTCCCCACATCTCCACAATACCGTATCTTCCTCCTTTGTTCTTCGACTAATAACCTTAGAAATCTCTTCTTCAATCCTGTTGAACACTTCGGACCTGTGCCTACGCCTCTGATGTGAGCTCATCACTTCCGCCAAAGCCGCATTAACTTGAATCCCCATATCAATAGTACCCCTCAGCCCTACGACACTACGGATATTACCCAAAGAGGACCATTTGTCATGCAAAAAAAAAATGGTCTTACCATTGCCTACTTCAATCTTGTGAAACCTGCGAGCACTCTCTCTATATTTGAGGAGCTTCTTCCACACCCATGATCCCGTATTCGTTGATTCATTGTGCGACCAGATTGATCCATTTCGGAGAAGCATTTGTCTAATCTACTTAACCCAAAGCGAGTCTTTGTTTCCCACAATTCTCCAAATCAACTTCAAACAACTTACTACATTCGCCTTCTTTAATGATTTAAACCCCAAACCTCCTTCTTTCTTAGGTGTACATAAATCCCTCCACGCCACCTTTGATTTCCTCGGATTTAAGGTTGGACCCGACCATAAAAAAGCGGAGCACAAACCCTCGATCTTGGTAATACATTGGTTCGGGAGTCTGAAAACTTGAGTCCAGAAGTTGACAATACTTTGAATGACTGATTGGAGTAGTTGAATGAATGACCGTAATTTCGATCTTCGAAGGTAAATAAACAAAAGAAAAGCCCTCATCTATCCAATATATACACAACTCAAAACATAAACACAATTCAAGATTGTTTGTTTTGTTCTGTAGGAGTATGTTTGGAGATAAATGTTTAGAGCTATGAACATAGAAATGGTGGAAGCAGCACGTAAGATCGGAGCTGCTGCGAAGTTCACTGGAAGCGGAGGAGCTGTGGTGGTTTTTTGCCCGGACGGGGCTCCTCAGGTCAAACTTCTGGAAGAAGAATGTCGGAAATCTGGATTCATACTTGAGCCAGTAAAGCTTTTGCCTACTCGCCTCAACAATTCTGATCTCAAAACTTTATCAAAGCCCTGAGTTTATTACAGCAATGTCGTAGAGCTCTTAGGCTTAGAAAAGAGCTTCGCTGTCTTGAGATCAATGTATGTACTTAAGCTTAGTCCATAGCTACTCTTATCTTCATGTATTAATCACTAATAAATTGGATCAATCGCTAATTACATATAGACATCGGTGATTTCCTAAGTTATACACGGTTAAATATTTGTTAAAAATTAAATAAATTAGAAGAATTTTATTTTCTGATTAAAAATTGCTAATGATGTTTAATTTAGATTCCAATTCTGTTTTTTGTATGAAATAATATTTTTTTCCCGTTTGTTAGCACTAATTCTAATTTTAATTAACAAACTTCATTTACGATTCAATTAACAAAAAACAACTGAATTGGTCTTTGAATCCAATTTTATATCATAATAACCAAGTAATATTTTCTTTTTTTCTAAAACTTTTTCTATTTTTATTGATGTTGTAGTGTCTATCTTGTATCAAACTATTATTCCTTTGTGTTTAAATTTTTTTATACATGAAAATTTGACAAAACAAAACACGACATATTATATTTAGTTGTGTTTAATATTCATTTGGTTAAACCCGTGTGAATTATTCTATTTGTGAATAACAATATCTAAAATGAAAATATATACTATGGATAATATTGTATGGTTTGATTTTGGTTTCTTTTATTCGAATAGATTTTAGATGAATATTTTTTTTGTTAGATGTAATATTGAATTTAGGCAGTTAGATTAAACACTTTTCTAATTTTACGTAAATTATAAAAATTTCACTTTGATATTCTATCATTTTCTTATATTTGCTTAAAGTATTATATAATATATTAGAATGTCAATTAATTAGTTGTATAAAATTCACCTTAAAAAAATAATAAAAATTAATTGTATAAAATCAAACACACAAAAAATATATATGGAGAAGATCACGACATAAATTTGACCAGATGATAATAGTATTCCTAAAGAAGTACATGAATCATGATACAATGTGCATATAATTTTATAAAATATTATTTTTAACATGCAGATATTTATTTCAATATAATGATTTCTACCTTCACCGAAATGTCTTATGAATATTTATAATTATTTAAATCCATAATATCATTAGCATAGAAGAAAACATTAAAAAAATCATATTTGTTGATAAGAGAAAAATAGAAAAAATGTTCTAAATGTAAATTGAATATAAACGAATTCACTATATAGTAAGCTAGACGTATGTTATTCAATATTAACGTGAGCGAGGTGTAGGTTATTAGGTTTTAAGAATAATAATTTGGTTTTTGGGCTATCAATGTTCTAATTAGTAATTACTAATAGTCAAAGGAAGGTATTTTCGTGTACACATTTAATATTTTTGTGTATGTAATTAATAAAAATAATAATAGGCTAAGTAATTATGATTAGTGATTTTAATTAGAGAGTTCAATTACCATGTCATATTTTATTAATGACATGTCATAATAAAAATAGGAGAATGATTCTAGAGAAGACGTCTAATCTAATCACTTCTCTGCTAATAGGTATTCCCTCCGTTTCAATTTAGTTGTCACTCTAGAGGTTTTCACACAAATTAAGAAAACAATGAAATTATCTGTTTTACTCCTAATTAATGTATTATTTTATTTGATATGTGTAGTAAATAAACTTAAAAGTAAAGATAAAAATAGAAAAATTAGTCATAAATATGCATTGAAATTACAGAATGACAAATAATATGAAACAAAAAATTAAGTGTAGAATGACAACTATTATGAAACAGAAGAAGTAAGAGATAGTGAAGCGTTTAAGGACACAACAACTACGTGCCGTTTTAGAGCTTGAGAAGAAAACATCGTGTCGTTTTTAATTCATCGTCCAACATCATTATCATTTCCGGTGGGGGGGCTTCTTCGCTGAGATAATCGCCGGAGAGGGGATTTGTTCTTCTTCCTTGTTCTCATCAATGGCGAAATCACTACATTTCACCAGACTAATCTCTTCTTCAGCAAGAATGGCTACGAATTCTCTCTCCGTTTTCTCAGTCAAACCGAGAAACTTCCATAAACCCTACTTCTCTTCTTCTCTTTTCCTTTCCACAACATCTACTCCTTACCCACTTCAATACGACATGATCATCAATCGACCAACACAGTCTTCTCTCTCACAGACCCGTCGTCGACCCGTTCGAGCCATCGAACCCGGTTCATCTGACCCAGCGGAGCCGGATTTCGATTCGTGGGTCGATAACAAACTGGCTTCAGAGCGTGAAAAGGGTCGACCCGGTTCAGGAGATCCGGAAATGGACAAGGCGAAGAGGAAATACTACAGTAAGAGAAGGAAGAGACTATACGGGTCTGATTCCGAGGACGAGAGCAGGAAATCTGAAGATGGGTTCGTGGAATTGAAACCTGAAGTTGTGGAATTTGATAGGTTGCATCAGAGAGAAGAGGAATTGTATTTCTATGATACTTTTGCGTATCCATGGGAGAAAGATAAGCATTATAAGATGGTGTATCAGTTAGAGAAGAAGTATTTCCCTGATCAATGCTTAGATAAGGCGTTTCTGCAACCTGGTGAATCTTCTAAGGCTGGTGGTGGTTCTGGGAATGTTAGAGGGAAGAAGAAAGTAGCGATTAGTGGGAAGAGAAACGAGGTTAAACGAATTGGTATGGAGATTGGTGGTGATGAAGATGATGATGGTGATGACAAGTTGGTGTTTTTTGATGAAGCAAAGGAGAAGCAGCAGAAGGTGAAGCCAGAGGAGGTTGTTACTGAGAAGAAAGTGGAGAATTTCTTCAAGTGTTTGACGAAATTCCCCAATGAGAAAGGTGTGGGTATTGGAGGTGATGGAGAACCTTTCCTTGTGACGAGAAATGGTGAACTTCCTCCTAGATGGGATGGTCCTAATGGTACAGTGGTTTTAGTGAATAAACCTAAAGGTGAGAGCAATTTTGTAGCCACTCTCTCTCTTGCTTTGGCCTTTTGCATTTTGAAATGTTATGTAATTTGGTTATGGTATTGGTATTGTTCTCAGGATGGACTTCTTTCACTGTCTGTGGTAAGCTACGAAGATTAGTCAAAGTGAAAAAGGTTTGTGCTTTAAATCCTTGTCTAATCAAGATTTGAATTTGTCGGCTTTTCGCAGCTAAGTTTATAAGTATTTCTCTCAGGTAGGTCATGCTGGAACACTTGATCCCATGGCTACTGGTCTATTAATCGTCTGCATTGGTAAAGCCACCAAGGTGGTTGACAGGTTGTGATTCTTTAATCCAAAGTTTATATGCTTATGATAATGACAGAAAGAAAAAACATAAAAGTCCTTTGTATCTGCAGCTACCAAGGTATGATCAAAGGCTATAGCGGAGTTTTTCGTCTTGGTGAAGCCACTTCAACTTTAGACGCCGACTCTCCTGTACTCCAGCGACTCCTTTCCTTGCTTTCATGGTTCATTTCTACATTTGATCTGTACCATGACTCATTAGAGTTTGTTCAACCGTACTGTTGCTCCAGGTAATTCAGCGAGAGCCTTGGGATCATATTAAAGACGATGACATTAAGAAAGCTTTGACATCATTTGTTGGAGAAATATGGCAAGTTCCACCGATGTTCTCTGCGATAAAAGTGAGCATTGTTCAATCTTAAACCGTGCCTTATTGTAGAGTACATTTTTTTCTAACTGTAATTTCTGCTTAGGTTGGAGGTGAGAAGATGTACGAGAAGGCAAGAAGAGGAGAAACAGTAGAGCTTTCTCCCAGACGAATCTCGATTTTCCAGTTTGACATAGAACGCAGTTTAGATGACAGGTTTATCCATTTTCTGTTGCAGTGCACAAGCAATTTGAAAACAATGTTTTTGGTTGAGTCTCACTAAAGATCTCTTGTTTCCGTTTTGCAGACAAAATCTAATTTTTCGGGTCGTATGCTCCAAGGGTACATATATAAGATCCCTCTGTGCAGATCTTGCTAAAGCGCTTGGAAGGTGGAAACCTTTTTTCACCTTTGATTACTAACAGCTCCAAAAAAAAGTGAAATTTCTACTAACTGTTATTCATTTTTGCTGCAGCTGTGCTCACCTCACTGCTCTGCGGCGAGATTCAATCGGTACGTTTGTTCTTAAGTCAGCTTATCAATTTGGTTTTTCTTCAAAATCATTCAAAGCTTGATTCACTCTACAATTATCTTCTCGGGGGTTTAGGTGAATATTCTGCTAACGATGCTTGGGAATTCAATGAGCTAGAAGCAGCAATTACTAAAAACTACTTCTAGAAGAAAGACTTACGGTTGGCTAGACGCTTCCATAGATGAGCATAGAAGATCCATCAATATTGTATTCTTGGCAACAAACAACTTCAAAGGTTACACAGGCTTACATAGATCATTTGATCGTTCCTAAACGCTTATATTATTCTCCTACGAGTCTGAGACCTGAATTTTTATTTCGGTTCGAAATACAATTCGGTTCATCAAGCTCTTCTACTTAATCTCACTGTCTATAACACGCTCGGGTTATGGGAACTGGAGGATCTGTGAGCACACCGCCGAGAGTACAGTCAGCCACATGCTTGTTTGCAGCTTCGGTATAGTGAACTCCATCCCAGCTCACAGCCATTGCCGGGTTGGTACATGAGCCGCCATAGATTTCGGTATTGTTTACTTTTCCTTTGTTCCCGCACCAGACATGATCATACTTCTCATGGTAGCCGCAACATACCTTCAATGGATTTGCAAAACCTGCAAAAACAAGAACAATGTTAACAATTTTCTGCAAAAATAGGTACGTCACAGGAAATTGAAGTGCGATGAACAGGGTTGTTTGTAACCTAGTTTGTTAGGGTTGCTCATCATTTCATATTTCGCAGCATAGACATCAACATAAGTGATGGCTGCTTTGTTGAGTTCTGTTCTGAGATTGATGACTGTTTCTTTGAGCTTTCTGTTGAACTCCATCGCCATTTCGTTTTGAGCCTTCACGCATCCGAAGCTGTCCAAGTATCCTGGCGCAGGAGTGCCCATGTAAAACATGTTTACGGGTAAACAACCGTAAGGACCCGTGTTGTGTACCCAAAATGTTCTTCCTCCTTGCTGATATATGTTCTGTCAAAAGTCATATAGCGTAGCAAAACCCGTTATTCAGAAGTGAATCAAAGGCAAAGAACATCGCTATCTCTCATTCAGTGACCGCAATCAAATCTCACCCGGACAGCTGAAGCTAAATGGCTAACAATGTCGGGAATCGTCGCCTTAAGTTGATCGGAACTCATCGTCCTAAACCCAACAGAGATATCATTCTGTCCAATATCAAAAGTATATAAAGCTTTTGCAAACTCTTCCTGTCTAGGAAGCTTTTCTCTTTCAAATCGACTCTTAGCTGTTCTTGCAAAACCAACAGACATGTCAAGATCATCACCATGACAAGAGAAAACTGAAAGACTTAACAGAGGAAAAAAATGAACTGACTTTGTGTGAAAAGTTGTGCAGATCTTGCTTTGAACTGATCGAATTGAGCAATCTGCATATCGAGAGAGAATGGGCTAATGCCATATTGAAAGATAGTTTCGTTCTGTCTCCTTATGGTTGATCCACCTGTTGCAAAGTTTGCTCCATGTCTGAAGTTTGATCCTAACGAGTTTAAGTATGCGCACAAATACGGTAAACCCACACGCTCAGCTGCAAATCAAAGTTTCTGAGATCATTGAATCAAAAGTTTTTAGTTTCTTGAAAAGCTCTGTTTTTTTCTCTGAAACCTTTACCTATGAAATCAATGGTGAGACGGCCATCGCAGTCTCGTCCGGCTGGTTTGTGGAAGAAACGTTCACCGTAAGGACCTCTGATGGGCTCAAAAGCGGCGGAGATACCTCCGGTATCGGAATTAGAATCTCCGAAGTTGTAAATCGCCGGAAAAGTGCAAGTCGGCTGAACCGAATTAGCTGCTGTTACTGTTAGTAGGCACAGAAGAAGAAGAAGAGGAAGCCATGAAAACAGAGCATAAGACTTTGCTTTTTCGAGATCATTCCTCATTGCGACTAACTAAACAACAGAGTGAGAGAGAGAGAGAAAGAGATGGTAATGGCACTTCACACACACACTCTCCCTCTCTACTGTCTTATTTATGACTTTATTTTTTAGATTTTTCTGAAAATGGGTTCAAGAAAAAAGGGTTTTTTATTCTTCTTAAAAAAACACAGAATTTAAATGAAAAAAAGAGGATATGTGTCTTGAGAGTTGGACCGGACCACAGTTGAACAGTAATGAGCTGTGTTCTTGTTGGAACCCAGAAAAGGTGCTTAACGGTTATCATTGTCGGTACCTTTCATTCATCATGATAGATAATTCACCTAAAAAGCATAAATATTTCTATGACTAGATAATCCGGAAAATTAATCCATTAAAAAAAAAAAAAAACTGGTCCACGTTTCAAAATTTGTTTAAATGATTTTTATATTGTTCTTCAATTTTCTGTTCCACTCAAATAACTTGGATTTTATTTTCTTGCGCCAAATCGTTCTTACTTCTTATTACGTTTTGTTTTCTCTGTTTTGTCTTGTCTTGATTGGGCTCAAGGGGGATGATAATTATAACTAATAGGCCCATATACATCCCTTCCAATAAGCCCATAACAACAAACGACGTGCAGCTCTTCTCAGAAACAGTAAAACGGCAAGCTGTTTCTTTTGAGAAATAGAATACTGTAGTTTAACCAAACACCTCGTCGTCTTTTTTAAACTACTTGCAGTCTCCTTCACTGTACACAAATCGCTAAGAAAAACTTGTTTACACATCAATGGCGGCGACAGGGGAAGAGACGACGACGACGACGACGACAACGAAGGAAGGCACTAACCTATTGGGGAAACCAAAGTTTACTAAAATCGAGAACGGGAGATTCAGATGCGTGCAGACGGGTCATGAGCTACTCGAGAAAGACAAGAAGGTCTATTCACAGAGCAAACGGTGTCGTTTAGGACTTATCGATCATGCCTTATCACACAACAAAGCTCCTCTCAACTTGTTCGACCAAGATTCTAACTCTCGGTAGTCTAAAGTTTACTCCTTTATAATCTCTCTCCCGAAAGCTTTTCGATTTCGTTAATTGAGAAAGACCATAACAGTAGATATTACAATTCTGATTGATTATGTATTGAATTAGGGCTCTAGATTATGGATAAATTGTGAACCTTTTTCTTAAAACTTTCCCCTTTCTGTATAGTAGGGTTTAGGGTTTTGTGGGCTTGTTTTTTAAGTTGGAAATTTCATGTAGTTAATCCAGAAAGGACTTTAGTGATGTGAATGTAGTGCCAAAGAGAGTTTAAGCTGCCACATTTTGTGTTCATCTGTTGAGGAAATTCTGCTTCAGAAACTTGCTGAATTTGGTTTTTGGCCTCTTTTTTCTTGCTTTTTCAGTTCAAAACTGATATGTAAGCTAACGGGAGATACGGTTAACAAGACTGAGGAACATATTTGGAAGCATATCAATGGACGGCGTTTCCTCAACAAATTAGGTTTGTAATTTGGAAGATTGATGAGATTCATTAGGTTGCAAGATGTTCATGTTTTTCCTTGGAGTCTGTTTAACGGTTGGATTGTTACTTATATGACAGAGGAGAAGGAACGAGAGAAAGAGTCTGGATCTATTCCAGAGGAAGGTGTAGAAACTCCGGTGAAGGAAAATGGGGTAAAGGAAGACGAGAAGAAAAAGAAAAATAAGAAGAAGAAGAAGGATAAGAAAAAGAAAAACAAGAAGTCAGAAGAATCGGAGAAGAATGGAGAGGATGTTGCTGATGAAGTCGAACATGAAAATGGTGAAGAAGATGTTGAGGAGGAGCTTGACTTTTGGATGCCTCCAGATGGAGAGAGGTGGGACTTCGATGATGGACAAGGCCGATGGGGATCAGATTCAGACTCGGAAGAGGAAAAAACTGGAGAAGAAGAAGAAGATCCAATAGGTTTGTTCACTTGTATATCCTCTAATGCGTTATTTGGCCATTACAATGAATCTCAAGTTGGAGTTTTTTTACTTTTTCTAATAACCTGCAAAATAGGTGAAATCGATGAAACTGGAAAGGATAGTTTGGATGACTGCATTGTAGGTGAAGTTGATGAAGATGGCAAGAATGGTTCGGATGAGACTCTTGCAAGGTACTATGAATTTTCACATCTATGATATTTTTTTTATCGTACAGTGTTGAAAAAGGTTTTTGAGATTCTGAGTAATCCTCAAGTTTAGTTTGGATTGATATATACTTGTTAGATAACGAATGAACATAGAACTGTGTTGAATCAAAGTTAGGTGAACTTCTAACTATTAGATGGGGGCAGAGTTGATAATTTGATAGGTTTAATGGAGACTTAATGTCTGTGTTCTTAGCAGTAAAAAGAGGAAACCTGAAGAACTCAGTTCCAATGGCCTTTCTTCAAAGAAGAAGAAGACGAAGAAGAACAAGAAGGTCAAAACAACATCCTCCTCATAAGTCTGTTCTATCTTTCACTTTGTTCATCTTGTTTCTTTTTTATTTCAAAATGTACTCTGTATTTCAATTTATTCGCTCAGTTTTGATATTATTTAATGGTGATGAATACCGGTTAATGATTCTTTAGAATCTATTCTATTCAATGGTAATTTACTTAGGCCATTTAACGGCTGTTTTAAATAATAACGAAGCAATTATAAGTGGACTTTGAAAATCGCAAACAAGAAGCTTTTGCAGTTTTCCTACAACAAACGCATCATCACTTTGTATGGAAATGTTGTGTAATTTACAGTTCTCCATTTCTCACCAGTAAGATAACCCTAAATGCCGAGGATTTTCCTCAGCTATGCCTCTGATGCCGTAAAACACAGATTCATTCCCTAGTTGCCTGTCAGATTCGATAAATGGACATTAAAGTTCTGCTTCCATGTAAGAAAAGGTCTACTAGAAAGGTGTTTGGCAAGAGGAGTAAACCTTTCACAACTCTGAAATGGCTGCCACGCTCCAAAGTTTCTTTCTCACGATCAATACTCTCTCGTCTTTGGTCGACAGAGAATCACCTTTCGGATTTGCTTCAGTGAACCATTTGTCCCATTTCAACAATGTCAGGTACTTCTTGATGTAGCTAATATTGTCTGATGTGTCACGAATTATGACAAATCCTTCTGGGCGTAGTATCCGATCCATCTCGATGAGCAGATCTTCGATGCTGCATCCACGTGTTTCGGTTTCTGTGAACGTGTTCCATGCGTGGATAAGATCAAATGTTCGTGGGTATGTGTCGAAGGCTTCACACCTGCAAAGAAAGGAGACCTCATTTTACATGATCTGGTTATGTACAGAGTGCTTCGAGATTAAAGAAGCATTTACGTACCAATCATGAGTGGCTCCGATAAGGCCACGGTCGTAGATGATCTTCATTCTCGGAGAAGATTGAACGGGCATGACATTCATTACCCATACATCTTTATCATTTAGAGCAGCTGCGAAACCGCCGAGGTTTGAGCTCATGTCCATCACGTTTCTTATGGAGTTCCTTTGAACCATTGGTTTCATCAGTTTCCAGTATTCCATCACCCTAAGCCGCCATGTTTCCTACACTAACACTCATACTTTAGTGAAGGAAAAAAGAATTTGGAGATAGAGAGGCATGGCAGTTTTAAAATTGAAGTTCTCAGAAACTGGATTACTGAAACAGAGCCTTTGATGTATGGAGAGAAGAAAATACCGTATCTTCACGGAATTGCTCTGGAGTGACACCGACTTCTTCAAGACGTGGTGGGGGAGCTGTCAGCCTCCGTGGCCAGGGAACAAGTCCACTCCATCTTTCTTTATGCATCCCTGGGTAAATATAACAAACATGGAATGAATTATGAAATTAGCGAAACTTGATACTTATGCAAGTCAGTGATAAGATATGTGTACTTACTCACTGAGTAAGGTGATATGCAAGCTTTCATTGAGACGTTCCAAGTTGCATCTGGGTCATCTCCCGAAGGACAAAGCAGAGGCTGGACGCCTGGTCCCCTTTTCAAGTAACAGCTGTTGGATATTGGCTTTCCCCATATAATAGATTGGTCTCGTTTGGCTACGACCTTCCAACACATTCTTTTGAAGAGATCATGCATAGCATTCCCAATCCTTCTGTTTTCTGGGTCGTGTGCGTAAGCTTCAGGGGACGAGTATACAAAGTAGCCACCAGGTCTGAGCAACCTATCAAGTTCCAGCAACAAGATCCCATCTCTTTGAAGCCAATCTATTCGACATCTAGAGCAGTGAGCAAGTTCAAATGATCTGCTTGGGTATGGAAGCCGCTTAGTCCCAAGAACACCAAGTGTTGATGGAATCCCTCGTTCTAGAGCAAATTGGATCTGGTTCTGGTGGACATCATTAGGAGCAAGAGACATGGCTATGATGTCATGTGAGAGAAGATAAGCTCCGAAGCTAGCTACCCCGCAACCAACATCAAGAACATTACGAATGCTTCCACCATTGTTGAGTTTGTCCCCAGGGAATTTCAGCATCTAAAGCAATAAGCACTTGATTTATTTGTTGTCATCTGAAAGAAGAACTTGAAATAAATAAAAAAAACAGAGCCAACACCTCCTATTAATTGCAGAACTATGCTCCCTGGTATAGGAGAAACAGGATATCCCACATAATTGTTGGTAAATATAGAGAAATTTTAGATCAATTCTTTAAAATCATTCTTCTACAATTATAGACAACCCTATATTCCTTTTGTTCAAATGGTTTCAATGAAACCATACTACACATTGCATACTGCACTACGCTTCTACCATAAACTTTCATTCGCCAAAGGAACCTTGGTATCAATAAGCAGGCAAAACAGGCGCAGTGGTTCTAAAGGAACGGCTCTGCCCTTGAGATTCAATAAAGGAAAGATGATAAATGTACCTGAGCAAGGGAAACTATGTATTTGTCAGCTCCATTGTGGAAATGTGTTCCTCCGCCTGGAAAATTGATCTTATCACCGTTTACAACCATCCAATTCTGATCAGATTTCTCTTGCGCAAGGTGTGTGTGCGGGATATTCACCTTCCACACCTCATCTCTACTCACAGGCCACTTTAAAGGGATCTGATAACTCCATAAACAACATTATCAACAACCACTAACACTTAACACCATAGCCATAATGCAAGCAAGAATACTCAAAATTTCATAATACAAGAGAAAGAAACTGAAATCGGACCTTATAACCAAATGGAGGCGGAACAAGGCAATTAAAACGCCGTTCTGGTGGAGGACAATGACGCTCATAGTGCTCCATTAAGGTTAAATTGAGTTTCAGCTTCAACTGATAATGAAGATTTCGGTCCAAGCACGGTATCAACTCCGAGTGCCTCGAATCACATATCTGCGCATAACATCAAATAGGATCATAACGAGAGAGAGAGAGAGAGAGCAATGAGCATGAACTACTACAAGAGAAACATCAACTCCACGAAACTCACTAAATCAACAAAGATCACGACATTCATCCACTACGTAGGATCAACAATTTACACAAAACTTTCACTGAAACACAACAAAAATCTGGAAAATTCTACTCGATTAATGCTTGTACACGAACCGGAACACTTTTAGGAACTTCGAAACGGCTCACTCTAAGCACAACGTCATCTCGATTCTTCACGAATCCGGTGGGAGCGTCACCGTTAGATCCATCGAACTCGTCGGACTTTCTGGATCCGGGAGCGAAGGACGAGCCGTAGTAGAGGCAAGTCAAGCCGAGTAGAGCGATGACACCGACGAGAACGTAGGTGAGGAGCTTCGGAGTCGCACGGACTCGCTCAGTTCTGAAGTGCTTCATACTCAACGTATCCGGATCCGGATTCGGATCTAGATCTGACCCGATACTGAGGACCCGGAAATCAGCTGCCGGTCAAGGGAAAGGAGGATAGTGTGAGCGACAGTAGATTCCCGCGAGGTCGAAGACGACGAAAACGGGCTAGTGTTGGATTTTATTCGTAAAGGGAATATTTGGTAGATTTGATCGTCTGTCGTAAGGACTACGATTGTTTCCATGCTCCTTAATATTAATGGGCCTGTATTGAGCCCATATGCTAACAAAAAGCATAATATTGGGCTTTATATTTGGAATTGTGTAGAATATTGTAACATTTTTTATATATCTTTAAATGAAACGGTCAAAAACATTGAATTGCATAAGATGTTTTTTTTTTTTTTTTTGGTCAAAAGAATTGCATAAGATGTTAAATCATCAATAGATTGCATTATTAGGTTTAGTGAATTTATTACTTTAATTCCACTAAATTAATTCGGAATGCTTTTATGAAGTGTTGAGTAATAATTGTATCCCCTCTCTACTTTCATTATTTTGGTTTTAATAGTGCAGACTGTGCAGTCCACGTACATCTTGTTTGCTCTTTTGAAGGAACGGTCCAAGAAAACAAAAAGCGTTGCATAAATCACGCGTACGAAGTTTCGTAAATTAAAGTAAATCCATTTAATTTGTCACGTGTCGTGTTTGCTCTCCAAAGGAAACATAAGCTGTTATATTGAAATTAAGACAACTTAATTGGTAATTTACAAACATTTTAAAAATCTGACGACCCAACAGTCAAAAGCCAAAATCTTGATAATTTTATTTTAAAAGTTTCTATGGTGAATATTCAAACAGTACCTATCAATCAAAGTATTTAGGAAAAGGAAAGAGCAATGAACAAAGACAATTTTAACCGTACGATAATATTGAAGATAGGGTTAGCACGTGGACGGAAACTTCTGATAACCATCCATTTTTTTGTCCAAAGGAATTTATTGCAGTTACATTTTTTTGTCAACTATTAAGCAGATAGAGGTTAAAAAGTGTTAAAGCCCATTTTTTATTGGGATTATTTCCAAAAATGTCATTTGTCGGAAAAATACCATTATTCTATAAGACTTTCTTAATATACCACAATTTACTATTCATATAAGAGTAAAAAGACACTAATATCCTTTGCCACATCCTATCACCGTCGTCGTCTTGTCCTCCGCCGACCTCATCTTGTCCACTGGCCACCGTCTCCATCACAATCTTGTCCATCAGTGTCTTTGTCTCCATTTTATCCACCACCATCGCATTTTCGTCTTTTCCACCGCCGTTCTAATCTGGTCTACCAACCACCATTTCCATCGCCATCTTGTCTTCCACCGTTGTCATCTTGTCCTTCGTCGACATCATTTTTTCCACTAGCCACGGTTTTCGTTGCCATCTTGTTTATTAGCGTCTTCGTCGTCATCTTGTCCACCGCCGTTCGACAGTCTCCATAGCCATCTTATCCACCACCGTCTCTATCATCATTTTGTCCACCATCGTCGCATTTTCGTCTTGTCTATCGCTGTGGAGTCTCCGTTTTGTTACCGTAATCTTCGTCACCTTCTTTTTCTTCTTTATCTTATCACCATTCACGTGAAAAAGAGGAGAGAGGTGAAAGAAACGAGAGAGAAAATGATGGAGATAAGAGAGAAAGAGAGAGAAAGAAAAAGTTGAAGATGAGTTAATGAGAGAAAAAGAAAAATGAAAAAATAAAAATATGGTATTTTTTTAAAGCTTTTTGAATAATGGCATATTTGACAATACCATTTCCTAAAAATGGTATTGTGGCTAATTTTTTCTTTTTTATTTTCCCAAATCATACAAAAGATAAAATATGTTTGGCAGTTCAAAAGATTAAAAAGTTAATGATATGATTATGATTTTGAATATTTCTTTTATTTAAGCTTGAATGGGTTATACGATAACAACACTAAATACAATTATCTAGATTAAAAATTTTACATAATTCATTTATTTAAAAAAAACAGAAAATATATCCACTCTAATTTATTCTTATCTATTCCCTATTTTTAATTTTGACCAAAAAAAATAATATCAAGTATTCAAAGAAATTGTCAATTGATATAATTGTTTAGGCATATCTGGACTTTGGATATACATAAGTATTTTATAAGGCCAATTGTTGAAAGAAAAAATAATATTTGGGGTAAAAATGAGAAGTTTCCACCATTAGCGTGCTTAACACTTTCTAAAGTGATTATGATTTGATAGAAACAAAACCAAAACCAACTGAAAAAAAAGAAAAGTGAAATTGCTTTCGAACAAAAGGTGAAAGTATTCTTCGATCCGCCATTGAAGCTCCTTGCTCTCTTTCTCAAAGACTTCTCTGATTCGTCAAGTTAAAAGGTATACAGATTCTCTTCTCTATTACACTCGTTATCGACCCAAATTGGTCATTGTCCGGTGAATGTCGGTAGATTCAGCCTGGAAACTCTTTTTCTTTTTCCGTTTTTGGATTGAGTCTTTAGATTGATTGTTTCGGTTCAAATTAAGAATTAAATCTAATTGTCAGAAACTGGGTGGTTTCTTTTACTAATTCTGGGGTTGGAGTATTGCAGTAGGTCTTCTTTTAATTCAACTTTTATCTTAATCTAGAAGAAGTCACTACTTAAATCGCGTTTTTGTTGTTGTTGCTAAGTCTCTGAGGAAAGATACGTTACGTGATTGAATCTACTTTCTTTATATAAGACCAAACCTACCTTCGGATTTTAAAAGCCATTTCGTAAACGGTGTGAGAAAATTCAACATCTGTCCAAGTAAAAAGCTTTCACCTTTTTCACGATTAGGTGATTGATTCATAATTGCATCTTGTAGGATTCTACACAAAGTTTCTGCATTTTTGTTTCTAAAGCCAAATATTTGTGAATCTTTGTTGTTGCAGGTAACTGATTTGAGCTGAGAGGGGATTTGAATTGAATCAAAAAAGGTTTAGTTTTTGAGTTTGATGGGGACAGGGAATTCGAAAGAAAACTGGAGACAGGAGTCTTCGTCATCGTTTAGGTCAGCTCCAGCTTCATCAGCATCACCACCACCATCTTCATGGGCTTCTCAACAAAGCTATCCTCAGTATGGACCAGAAAGCTATAACTATCCTCCTCCACCTTCATATCCTCCACCTCCCGAGTATTCGCAGCCTCCTCCGCCTTCATATAGTTCTCAGCCTTACTCATCTCCGCAGCCTTTTCAAAGTCATGGCAGTGATAAGAAGAAGTTGGAACGGAAGTATTCAAGAATTGCTGATAATTACTCTTCTTTGGAGCAGGTGAGCTGATACTCTAGTTAGTTGTTACCGGAATCTAAAGCCGTAGATTCTTATGAGGGGTTCACATTATGTTCTCTTTTCATTCAGGTTACAGAGGCTCTTGCGCGTGCGGGTCTAGAATCTTCAAATCTCATTGTTGGTATTGACTTCACTAAGAGCAACGAATGGACAGGTTGGTGAGATTCAAGGTTCTGTATTCCGTGTAATGCACCAAAGGGGTTTCACACTTAAAAGTACTTTTTTCTTGTTGTTGTTGTTAATAACAGGGGCCAGGTCCTTCAATAAGAAAAGCTTACACTTTATAGGCAGTAGTCCGAATCCTTACGAACAAGCGATAACAATCATAGGAAGAACTTTAGCCGCCTTTGATGAGGACAACTTGATTCCATGTTATGGTTTTGGAGATGCATCAACACATGATCAAGATGTGTTTAGCTTCAATTCAGAGGATAGATTCTGTAATGGATTTGAGGAAGTACTTGCTCGGTATAAGGAGATTGTGCCTCAGCTTAAGCTCGCAGGTTTAATTTCTTTTCCTTATTTCCTCGCACTTTCATGAAACGCTAGCTAATTTCCTGAACCATGTTTGTAAAAATGTTGAATATTTTCCAGGACCAACCTCTTTTGCTCCGATCATCGATATGGCCATGACCATTGTTGAACAGAGCGGTGGGCAATATCATGTTCTAGTGATAATAGCAGATGGGCAGGTACTAAAATAATTGGTATGACCCTTTGTTCTGTGTCGAGAGAAGAAACTAAATTGGCTATTTCAGGTTACAAGAAGCGTTGACACAGAAAATGGACAGTTGAGTCCGCAAGAACAGAAGACCGTGGAGGCTATCGTACAAGCGAGGTTGGAATATTTCCAATCTTTCCACTTTGTTTTTCCATTGAAGTTATCTCTTTCTGCGGCTGGTTTTATGATTTCATTTCTTTCTCTATGACAGTAAGCTTCCTCTATCAATCGTCTTAGTGGGGGTTGGGGATGGACCATGGGACATGATGAGGGAATTTGATGATAATATCCCTGCCCGAGCTTTCGACAACTTCCAAGTAAGTTTCTTTTTAGCGTACAACATCAAAGTATTGTCTTTTGATCTGATTTTCTGTTTCTAGTTCGTGAACTTTACAGAGATCATGTCAAAGAACAAAGCTCAGTCCTTGAAGGAAACAGAGTTTGCCCTTTCTGCTCTCATGGAGATTCCTCAACAATACAAGGCGACGTTAGAGCTTAACCTTTTAGGGTAAATCCCCAAACACAATCTTTATCAATTTGGTTTCAGTTTTTACCCCAAAATTCTCAACTTCTTCTTGCCCTTTTAAATTTTTGTCTGCAGAAGAAGAAATGGGAATATCCCGGAAAGATTTCCTCTTCCGCCTCCAATGCATGGTGGATCATCGTCCTACAACTCGCCAAAGGCTTCCGGTCTTCCCAGTTTCAAACCGAGTGTTCCCCCTTATCCAACTGAAAGCTATTATCCCTTAAGGTCTAGCCCCACCCCACCCGCTACAACCTCTGCTTCCGATAACCAGGTAACTTCTGAAACCTGAAAAATGTTTCAGAATCTGTCTTGAAATGTCATTTAAAAAGTTCAAAACTTGATGTTCTTGGTTCTCTGAAACAGCTATGTCCGATTTGTCTGAGCAACCCGAAAGACATGGCCTTTGGTTGTGGCCATCAGGTAAATGCAACAAACAAAATTTCCTTCTTCTTCTTCTTATACTTAATCGATTGAGACATTGAACTAACTTGGTTTCTGTTTTGATAAAAGACTTGTTGCGAGTGTGGACCAGATCTTCAAATGTGTCCTATCTGCCGTGCACCGATCCAGACAAGAATAAAGCTCTACTAACAAGTAGACCAAGTCGGCGACTCTTCTTCTCTCTTGTTCATCTTCTTACTACTTCTTTTGGAATTTAGTTTGATCTAATCACTGAATTTTCTCTGACAAATATCAGATCTCTCTGTGTAAAAAAGAAGAATTCGTTTGTTCGTTGAATCACTTTCCTAACTTGATCTTCTTGCAAAATCTTTTGACTTCTTTCTTTCTTCTTTGCTTGGAGTAAAAATGTTGGTATCCACATGTGTCTATAATCTTTTATTTATTTATTTTGATGATATTTTCCAATGAATTTTATTTGAATATTAATTTGGCAAGAGATACCTACTTTTTCTTTCAAATAATGAGCCTCCGTGTTAGTTACCTATATAGTGAACGAATCACATGCTGCCCTTAAGAGTGATTATATTGTCAATGTCAACAAAGAAAAATATTTAAGTACCATGCTAATCAAACTTGCACTAAATAAAATACGAAATTATATGTGTTTTTAATGTAACTCGGTTTTAAGACCGAATACGAATTTAAAATTTATGGCATTAGATTCTGAATCTATAGAGTGGCGGTACCATTTCGTCTCGTGCAAATCAGCAAATATATAATCAAAATAAGTCATTATTTAGTAAATCTAGTAGTATGATCTTATTATCATTGATTGAATACTAGTATAATAACACTCATTTAATGCAGGGGATGAACTTAAAAATAATCTTACTACAATCTTTGCAAAATTAAATAGAGGTATCGCATTTAATTCACATAAACACATACCTAACTACCTCAAATAAATAGACCCACCAACCATACACATTGAAACATCAACAATAATGACAACTCATGTAATAAATGGATGAAAATGTAATACATTTCTCAAAGAAATCTCTTTGAAACTTGCTCAAAAATCACCATTCTAATCCATTTTTTTCCATGGCTACTTCTCCCAAAATCACTAATCTCCCTTACAAGAGGCTTACTCTAGAAGATGATATCTTCGGTGAAACAACAAGAAGATACTCTTACAGGTTTCTTTTCATTTCATTATCATTACCATCTTCATTACAACTCTTTTGATATTATTGAAGTGTTTTTTTATAATGAAACTTTTGTTATATGTAGGTTCAAGAGAGTGGTGTCATTGGGAGGAAGAAGGAGAATTAGGGTTAGAGTTAAGATCCGGAGACTTAGGGGATTTGTGAGGAAGAAAGCAAGTAGGGTTAAAATTGGGATTTTAAAAATATTGAAGAGGTTGAAGGAGAGTCAATCACACTTTGGTGATCTCTTTGCTGGTAATTACCTTTTCATGCAAGTTAACCCTTCTTCTCTTAACAATAAGTATGTCTTCGACAAATCTTTTCAGGGTCAAAATGGTAACCTCCCCTCTAAACTCTCTCTTCCTAGAGTTTTTATGTAAAGACAGATGAAAATCTACACAACATTACAAACTCGATTCCGTGTAAAGAGGCTATAGTTATGATTCTGTATTTTTCTAATTACATTTGGTTAATACTATATGTCTGGTTCGTAACTTTTTCACGAAAAGTCAAATAAAATATTTATACAAATGGATTGTAGTTGAAATCCATACGTGTTCCAATTTCAGTGGGTTTGAACACTGAATTTTACTCCTTTCTATGTGCAAAATACTGGATTTACTTATTTTATTGTATTCATATTAATATAACTTGCGTTCGGATCCATTAGCGCAAAATCCTTAATTACATGAATTTGACTCCAACAAAAATGATCAGGATAGACCAAAGATCCGGTTGACCAAAAAAAAAAAAGCATTTCCTAGGATTTCAATACATTTGTTTCATAAAAATGTGTCGAGGGCCGGGCCTGCATATAAAGAAAATACTCGTTTCATTTAAAAATCCCAAACTAATCGATATACATAACTCTATGACTAGAGAATGAGTAGAGATAGTATATGGAAATAACGGAAGCAAATTATTAAAATACAATAGTATTGGACATTCGAAAAATGCCAACTAAGATTTGATGGATCCCTTATCAAAGCAGCTAATCTTCATGCATGAATTTATCTTGTTGGCTCGATCTCCAAAAGCATGCCTCTCTTAAACTCCACGTAAGGATGCGCTATTGGCATTTCATCTGGCTTTATTTTCCACCTACCATTTTACATAATATAAAACCTTACGATTCGTATATATAACTAAAGTCTTAGGTATATAACTATAGAAGGCGTAATTTAAATAGAAGTCTTAAGCTGGTTAAATCCATTAGTGTTTGAACATTAATATCAACTCCAATTCCACGATAAGACACGTATATATGTTTCAACCAGGTTTGTCCATATGTAACAGAACCGAAACCATGAAGGATAAACATAACTAAAATTAAAAAAAAAACAGTTTCTTTGCTAAAACAGTTTAAGTTATATGTATATATATATTTCTGTAAACCGATACCGAAACCAAATCTAACCAAACAAATTAATGTCAATAAAAACTTGTTTAGAAACCCTTCAGAATAAAACGGAACGCTAATTAACAAACCAAAATTATGTAAAATTTAGCTCTGTTTTGTATTTTATAATTTGACTTTAAGAAAATCCGAACCAGAAATTGGATGGAGACTATATATTAACTAAATTAAATAAACGAAAATTTTCCATATGAGCTAATGATATATATTTTTCGAAAATTAAACAGTATAGTGTGTGATAAAAAAAACGGTAGTGTATTTAACATAGCAATTATATATATCAAAGGACTTTTTTTTTATAAATACCAAAGGAGTTTTGATGAAACTATAAGAAAAACATTTTAACCCAAATTTAAATAGATGATTATATCGGACAAAACAGAGACCAACAATTAATTAGTGTACCTAAAGAGAGGAATTACAAAAAAGAGAGAGAGACAAACCTATAAGAGAGGACAAGATGATGAATGAAGAAAGCAATTTGGAGTTTGCCAAGTTCACCACCGGGACATACCCTTGCTCCTCCTCCAAACGCCGTCGTTTTCTTGTTCATCTTCCCCTTATCCTATTTATTTATTTTATTACAAAATTAGTTTCATATTTCACTTTTCTTTCCGAATGTATCAATTTTAAAATAATTTAATTACTTACGGTCCATCTCATGGGATTAAATTCAAAAGGATTTTCATGAAGAGATGGATCAAGATGTACTGCTGTGAAAATGGGAAACACTTTCCATCCTCTTGGAATCACATATTCTGCAAATCAAGCATATAACAAAACGTATTAAACTTTTACAGTTAAATAGTAGAAATTTAAAAATATGACAATCAAAATTAATTAACCTTTGAATTTGATATCATGTGTAGCTTTTCTGTGTACTGTCTTGACAATATTTCCACATCGCAGTGCCTCAGACATTACCTATATATAAATTTGAATCAGTTAATTTCATGTTCTAAACGTACACACAAGTCAGTCATATGATTTTAAAGTTGTCTAGATTTTTGATTTGTAAATAAACTTGGTTACCAAACCAATTTTGTGGAAAATAGCAAAAAAAAGAAACAAAAGAAAAAACTGATGAGATCGGTTTATGTACATACATTTTGAGTGAACTCCATCTTCTGGTAATCTTCCCAATTTAAGAGTTCTCCATCTCCTTTCTTGGCTCTAATGGCTTCATGTTCTTCCTGTACACATGATCACATGCATGGATAAACATATATACGTAAATATACATATATAGATAATTAAGGAAAAGAAAGAGAGAAGACCTTGAGTTTGTGAAGAAGATTTGGAGATTTTGCAAGAAAATAAACGACTAAGGAAAGAAGAATAGCACTTGTTTCAAAGCCTCCAAGCAAAATGTCCAACACAATGCTAACTTTCTCTTCATAATTTAGATCTTTATTTGAAATTATCACATCTAGAAAATCTTTTTCTCTTGCATTCTTCATCTCTTCTTCTTCATGCTCTCTTTGTTTTATCATCCCCATAACCCTCGCGGCCAATCTCTTCCTAGCCTGCCAAACATTGCAAATGATTTAAATCATATTGAATATATATTATATATATATGCATATATATATAAAAATGTGTCTACATGTAAACACTCTTTAAAATGTCTCCATGTAGCATTAACTTTTTAAAGTTTGGGAGGCAAAAGCGTATGCTTCATTTCGCTCTCTCGTAGAGTGGATATAGCAAAAAGTACAAAAGTCTAGAATCCAAGTGTTTATTTTCTTCTTAAAATGGCTCAGATTTCTTACTCTTCAAAGTAAATATTTCAAGGGACAAATTTTTTTTGTTGACTTGGGGAAGGATTGTATCTAACCTTAATTGCGTTTGTATAAGCCGTCCCTGGAAGCGGTACTGGTAATGATATAAACCCTTTCATGTAAGATAAAAAATCTTGCAATACATAACGTCTTGCTGGATCTTCTGGTTTGATGCTCAATAGTTGATTTACCATTACGCTAAGAGTAAACTGTATGATTTAAACCACAACAAAAATATAAACAAAATTAGAACATATCCATTATATTTAATTTTGTAAGGATTTAATGATTAATTACCATTTTAACATCTTTATGGAATTCGATTTCGCGACAATGTTTCCACGACCCTAGCATCGAGATAGAGAGGTTCTCTGCGCAGAGAAGAAAGTCTGTTTTCGACTTTGTGACATTGATGAAGCTGATAATAACATTTTTTAGTTTCTTGTGAATATCGCCGGTGGCTAGTAGGAGTGAATATTCGCCGAGAATGTCATGCATCGCTTTTGGATAATCCGATGTAAATAACTTCCCTTCGTTTTGAAGTATAAACATGTTGAGTTCTTGGTCACATGAGACTATGGCTTTTCCACCACATATATTTGAATTGAACACTTTTCCATACCTGAAAAAAATAATATAAGTTTTATAATTATCCTTACAAGTTTTTTTTGATAAAAAAAAATATTATGATGTTTTTTGATAATAAATATTCTGTTTGTATAATAAAGTCAAATTAGAAATTAATATTTTCTGTTGTCAAAAAAATAAAAAAACTACTCTCTCTTTTTTCGTATTGTGTTAAATTATGTCACATCATAGTAAAAATTAATAATAATAAAAATTATATAGTTCATTTGGGAAGTGAATAATTATATTTTCTGTATATATATGAGATGATGAATTGAAGGAAAGAGGTATCATGATTACCTTGAAACACGTTGTTGCAAGAATGTGCCAATGGAGTCTGATCTATGAGGTTTGAAAAAAGAAAGAGTTTCTCCAATGAAAGGCCATCCCATGCTACCGTTTAGCGATGAGTGATTATCTTTTGTTGCATTTTGCTTACATATTGATGAAATATAAAGAACCAAAGTAGAGACAAAGACAATTCCTAACGAAAAGAAGATGGACAAGACCAGCATTATCTTTTTATATATACTTAGACTGAGACCCTATGTATAATAATTGTGTATCTCTTATAATGTTTTATTCTTGGTCCATATAGATCTCCCTATATATATACACACACACAACCGAAAAAGATAGAATTTCTAGTTTAGGTCCACTGAACTAAGACTAAATTACTAGTTTTTAATTTCTTACTCCAAATTTAAAGATTAGTTATTTACATTTTATGTTTAGACAAAAAAAGAGAGAAATCAACATTTACTTTGCGACTAAAATAATCATTCTTGTTGTTGGGTAAAGTTAATATTTTATTTTGTTGACAAAAAAAAGAAAGAAAGCATATATCATATTCGAGGAAATATATTGATTCATATGACCTTCAGATTTTTCGACTAGACGATTAGGAAGCATACTAATGATTACAATTACAATATAATTCTTTCTCTCGATCCATAGAATGATATGTAACTTTCGGAAACAAAAATCATATTTAATTTCATTTAGTAAAAATTCAAATATTATTATTAATATACATCATAATTTTAATAATTATATAAACCATTTGAAACTATATAATTTTGTTGAATTTGTAATTACAAATTAATTAATTATAATTTTGCTTTTAATTTATAATTCCTTAAAGCTTAATGTAGTGATCATCTTTTTCTTTTTCTTTGAACATCTAGAAATGTAGTGATCATCAAAACATAAAATATTATAGTGGTTTGGGATAGTACGTCCCTACCCCATTTCAAATTCATAATGTTTGGAAAAAATCTTAACACAGTATTTAATACGATAATATCAAATAGAACTGTTAGTTATCCAAATCGACAATAGCCCAAAGTTACCCATAGATAGAGAGGTAACAATTGTAACGTCATACAAAGACGAGAGAGGAAATCAAATCTAATTATACCAAATATAACCAATGTAACAACTGTGAATTTCCTTCCTTAAGATTAAGATTGAATTGGAGAGAACAATTGTTCTCAAATACAAAAGAGAAAGACGAGAGAGGAAATCAAATCTAATTATACCAAATATAACCAATGTAACAACTGTGAATTTCCTTCCTTAAGATTAAGATTGAATTTAAGAGAACAATTGTTCTCAAATACAAAAGAGAAAGACGAGAGAGGAAATCAAATCTAATTGTGAATTTCCTTCCTTAAGATTAAGATTGAATTGGAGAGAACAGTTGTTCTCAAATACAAAAAAGAAAGACGAGAGAGGAAATCAAATCTAATTACACCAAATATAACCAATGTAACAATTGTGAATTTCCTTCCGTAAGATTAAGATTGAATTGGAGAGAACAATTGTACTCAAATACAAAAGAGAAAGACTAGAGAGGAAATCAAATCTAATTAATTTATGCCAAATATAACCAATGTACCAAATAGTAAACCAACGGAAACCATCATATGAACTCTAATATTCTTTGTAAAGACATTCATTAGGTGATTCTGACAGTCTCTTCTTAATCCAAATGCAATCCTTTCGAATTCCGGTGTCGATTTTTTTGTAATTTGTGATCGAGGTATGGCTACGACAAAATCATAATTACTCGGACAATTTGATGAAGACAATAACGACAATATCGTAAATTCCGACCATAGGAGCACGAAACAAACTATTTTTAGTACTTTAATATTTCATGGAAATGGTTTGATCGTTCCCTAGTAATTAACAATGATAAACAAAATTTTAAATACACTTTTGTTAATCTAGAAAACAGTTAACTTATCGTCTATACAATAAGTCAGTCAGACAAAATAATTGAGAATGGAAAAGGAAGTAAATCTGAGGAATATGAGAAACTAAATGATGAAAATTTGACGCACGTGCATGCAATTTGGGACCCTCATGCAATAAGTTTGTTGGTATCTTATATTTCGAACCTAATTTTTTTTATTTTTTATTTTTATCATCTGAATTATATATTGATATTTGAAAACTATATAAGAGTTTACAAAACCCAGCAGCTAACAACTAATGCTCCGAAGAATAAGGCGACGGACTACCGAATCTTTAGAATCTAAATCGACGGACTACAAAATCTTTAGAAACTAAACCAACAGAAAAGAGACAATAATATTGCCAAAACACATCTAAAATATACAAAAGAAATGGGATCGAAGTTGCGGAGAACGAAAACAAAAGAACCATAACCAAAAAGAGTGAGATTAGTCAACAACAAACTTCACCAAAAAAACTATTCTAATCATGAAGGTTCAGACGTGAAAGCAAATCGAAAAGGACATAAACCTAAACAGACGTCCTTCCATTGCGAATAAGTCTATTTCATCAAATTAAAGTTTTTAGGAAACTAAACCGGCAAGATAGCTCTTATATTTATGTAAAATACATTTATTGACATTGTTATCTTTTGACCTTGTATTTTCGTGATTACCTTTTCCCTACTTTTTATCATCCGCATGTTATTGTTTTGTTATTAGCGAGTCCCATAACATGTAGAAAACATATAATATATATATATATATATACATATTTATATCGCTTTTATGCATAGATTTCTCCTTGTCTAACCTCGTTAGAATTATAAAACTAGATAAAATTATATAAATTCTTTTATTAATAGATTATACCACTTGATTCACATTATTAACAAAAATTGTCAGTTTATGAAATACTCGCTCCGTATCATAATAGATAATGTTTTAGAAATTTTTTTTTTGTTTTATAATAGATGATGTTTTCAATTTTCAATATAAAATTAATTATGTTTTTGTTGGTTTTGTTGATTATTTTTTAATTGGTTGAATTATTTTGAAATTGATGATAAAATATGTTTTAAATTGAAAAAACATGAAAAATAAATGATTTCTTAATCTATGTACAACAACCTTTAAAATCAAATAATATAATACAAATGGAGTATAACATTGTATAATATTTAACATATGGATTATTATGGATTCACTCTACAACTACATAAATGGAGTCCAAAACTAATGGTTAAAATTCGCCAAAAATTCAGGAGAAAAAAAGTTATTCCCAATTATTAATAGTTATAAATCAATAAATTTTGAACCTTAAGATGACATCGAATCTAGTGTTTTGTGACTTTTGTCTTAATGTCATTCCTATGTTACTATCAAGATTCTAACATGCATAATGTATTTTACTGATAAAATAATATCAAAAGTTTCATAGATTTTTAATTCATAACCTACTAAAACTGTTAACAAAAAAAGAAAAACCAACTAAAACTGATTTGATTGATCATTTTTATGTAAGTTTTATATTATTTTAAGTTTTCAATAACTTCATATGTGGACTCTTAACATCTTCTTGAACTTAGATATTAATATCTTATAAAAAAAAATAAAATTATCGCCTTCTAACAGGTTAAACAAGTATATGTAAAGTATTCACTTGTGCTTTCTCAAAAAAAAAAAAATATTCACTTGTGTTTACTTTACGTATTAATGATGGGACAATTACAAAAATACCACTTTTTGTCTGTACATTTACAAGAATGCCACTTAGATGTGTCTATTTACAAAAATGCCACTAATTATAAATTTATAAAGTTTATATCTTAAAATTCTAAACCTTAAAAAATGTTTTGACACCTTAAACCTCATAAACACTCAAAACTAAACCCTAATTAGACATAATTAATCCAAACATAAATAATATAAAGAGAAAGTAATTTTTAAAAAATGGTATTTTTGTAAAGATTTCAAAAGTGTGACATTTTTGTAAAGTAACACTTGATAAATGGTATTTTTTAAAATTTCTCATAAAAGAATCGTTTTCTTTCTCAAAATAAAAGAAGATAAAAGTTGAAAGCTATGAAGAAAATAATAAGAGCGAAGAAATAGTTGCTATCCGGCGATTATATATAAAAAGGAAAATAGCATAAAAAAAACTTCCAAAATAAAAGCCATTAGCATTTTAAACCTTCAAAGTTTGTCGCTCACGCAATAAACCTTCAAAGTAATGGTTTAGCTATATAAACCTTCAAACTAATCTTTTTGTTTGCATTGATATTTCCCTTAACGGAAAAGTTAATTCCGTTTGTTTTGAATTAAAAAAATATCATTTTTATTTTATTTTAATTTTTATTATAATTAATAAAACTAAAAATATCAAAAGGAAAACAATTTCTTCATCTTCCTCCTCCGCTTCTTCCTCTTCTTCCTGCTACTACTTCTTCCTTCTTCTTCAAATTTTCGATGACCAACCATCACTTTATCTCTTAACATATTACATTTTAACTGGGTCCATGGCTTATTAATCCGAGCCCAAAACCAGATTCAACAAAAACAAAGCCATGAATCTCGCTGAGAATCACCAGCAACAACGACCCAAGATCCATTTAACTAATCCGAGACATCGAATTTATCTAATTTCATCTTAAACAAACGAATTACATCCAGATTCAAGGGCATAGTTTTCGAATTTAAATATTTGTTCAACAATAAAAAAGCTAGGACTACAAATTGAATTCGGTGAAAGAACATAACTTGCTCTCAAATTTTTGTTATGTGTTAAAATTGAAAAGCATAGAGACATGAACACTCTGGAGAAATGGGCAAGGTATTTTACTTTTTCAATTCCAGATCTTATTTTACTCGCTTGTTCCTGGGTTGTTATCTCCTAATTGTCTTTTGATAAAATTTTGACTCTTTGATTTTTTGTGAAATTAGGGCTTTCAATATTGGAATCTTTGATTACAAAAAAACAAATGGATTTACATCATCAACGAGAAAACGAAGGAGGAAGATGAAAGAATTTTGTTTTTTTTAATAGATTTTTTAGTTTTATTAATTATAATAAATATTAAAATAAAAATAAATTTTTTAATTAAAACCAGACGGAGTTAACGAAATTAAATTTTCCGTTAAAGAAAACGTCGGGGCAAACAAAAGAACTAGTTTGAAGGTTTATTTAGCTAAAACTATTACTTTGAAGGTTTATAATGTGAGTGATAAATTTTGAAAGTTTAAAGTGTCAATGGTCCTTACTTTGCATGTTTTTTTAATGCTATTTCCCTGTATAAAAACTTCACTTGTGATGGTGTCAAGAAAAGAGTTTCACTTGTTGCCACGACGATAAAAATAAGATCCTCCTCGATGTAGCCCATAAGTACTACTTCTAAGGCCCATTTTATCAGCTAGTGACGATCTTATAAAAAACATTTTATTAGATTAACTTTGTAGCTAATGAGCAGAAATCAGTGGCACCATCGATATATACATTCGTAATCTATATTGCATATAATAACTATATTTCGAATATTCAGTGTCGTTTTCTAGAGGTTTAAATTTCATTGTAAATGTATGAGACTTGGTCCTGCAATGTATAGGTGGCCTTTGTGGACATGTTTAGTCGTCTTTTCGATTGCATGTATACAGGTAGTTGTAATAAGTTTCATTCTATCCAACTGTTTGTAATAAGTTAATTAACATAAATTTGAGAAGAAGAAAACAAACATTAGGAAATAAAAAATAAATTACTAAATATATTACAGAACAAATTTATAAATTCTTTTCACAAGAAAAAAAAAAAATAGAAGAAGAAAAAACTACTAAATTAAAATAAGTTATATTCAAGCTGTCACACCAGGCGTGAGTGAAGACCCACCACTCTAAATTTTGCTTTCCGCTTCTTATATTTCATGGACCCCCATGAACCAAACAAACATACCCCCTTCTTTATTCTTTCTATTTTTTATTTCATTTTTAAAAACAAATCATATTACTATTTTGATCCATTCTTACTGTTTAGTGTTATTATTATATAGATACACTATTGTTTTTCTTAAAATTGTTAGTTAGTTGTTGGATATTTATTTCTTGTCCAAAATCCAATTGAATTGAACATCTTAATGTGCCCTTCATGTTGCACTCTTATATTTGGTTACATTCCAAGTTTAAAAAAAAAAAAAATGCTCCGTTTAATCATAACCTATGATTTATCACTCCACCAACGCTAATAATTATTTAGTCTCTGCAAAAGTAAACTTTTTTTAATAGTACTTTAGATGTAGAACTCCATTGACATATAAGCTCCATCTTGTCTGCAAATCTCTATACTTTAAAAATCTTTTATTCTCTGTAAATTTCGAATAAAACATTTTACAGTGGAAGTATTAACAATCATCATAGAATTTCTATAATTAAACATATGAAGATTTGAAAAATTAAACAATAATAAGCTAAAGTTCCAAACTTTAATACAGTAACAGTTTTTATTCATTCTCTTGCTTTACCATTTCAAGTGCCACCTTTTCTTCCTAAATCCTCTCTCTCTCTCTCTCTCCGTTCCCGAGAAAAATCTTCAATCTTCAATCTTCAATCTTTCAATGTTCGTCTAAGAGAGACTGTGTAGAAGAGAGACAGAGAGATGGGAGGGGTGACGTCATCAGTTGCGGCGAAGTTTGCTTTTTTTCCGCCGAGTCCGTCGTCTTACAGGCTGATCACCGACGAACTGACCGGACTTCTTCTGATGAACCCGTTTCCTCACCGTGAAAACGTTGAAATCTTAAAGCTTCCGACACGAAGAGGAACAGAGATCGTGTCTATGTACGTTAGACATCCGATGGCTACCTCTACTCTGCTTTATTCCCATGGAAACGCAGCCGATCTGGGTCAGATGTATGAGCTCTTCATCGAATTGAGTATCCATCTTAAGGTTAATCTCATGGGGTATGTTAAAAAAAAAAATCCAGTCTTTTTTTTGTTTTTTGTTCTGCTCACTCATATAGCTCTCTTTCTGGTCTGTAATTGTGTTCTGTTTGGTCATGTTTGTATCTGGGTATGATCAAATTCGTAGACTTTTTTTATGGCTATTAAGAATTTTTGGTTGTACCCATGTTGATTTGGTGTTTGTTTGCTAAATTTGGAGACTTTTCTTTTTGTGGGTTAAATGTTAAAATTTGGAGATTTTTCTCCTCTTTGGTTTCTTTTGTTTGACTTACTGTTTGATTGGTTCAATCTTTTGGGGTTTATGAGACTTTTAAAAGTTTATTCTGATCAAGCTTTTGGTTGAAATTGTTCTTTGTTTTGACTTTTTGTTCTCAGATGTTTTTGGGTCTAATCTGCATGATATATATGGAAGTTCACTGATCTTTCCCAAATTCTGACTTTGTTGTCCTTTTTATGTTTTTAATGGAAATATGAACTTGGTTGTGTTCTGATGCTTAAGCTGTTTTATATTTTAGCTTGTGTTGTTGGAACATGATTTCACTATTATCTTTATGAACAATACATCTCTCAGCTTCAGATTCTTCATAGCTTGATTCAGCTTTGTAAATGTTGCTTTTCTACTTTCTTCTTGCAGGTATGATTACTCCGGGTATGGACAATCTACTGGAAAGGTTTGTCTTTTAAAATCGTTAAGTCGAGATATCGATAATGGCTTTTAATCCATTCGACTGTAGAACTAAATAACCGAATCTCTTCTTTTTTTGTGTGACTGCAGCCGAGTGAGCACCATACATATGCTGATATTGAAGCTGCTTATAAATGTCTTGAAGAAACATATGGAGCAAAACAGGAAGAGATAATCCTCTATGGCCAATCTGTAGGAAGTGGACCTACATTAGACCTGGCTACTCGATTGCCTCGATTAAGAGCTGTTGTTCTCCATAGCCCGATTCTTTCGGGTCTAAGAGTAATGTATCCAGTGAAGAAGACATACTGGTTCGACATCTACAAGGTAATAAAAATCATCATTCTTTGATGGATCATTTTTCTATGTTCTGTCATCCCTGCATCCTCACAGTTACAGGTTTATGTATTTTTTGCAGAATATCGACAAAATCCCACTTGTGACTTGCCCGGTTCTCGTCATTCACGTGAGTTACAAATTCATTTCTCTCTGTTTTTGTTTCACCGGAAAAGAAGTGTCTAAAACTCTCTGTGGTTCTTCTTCTTGTTGCAGGGAACTTGTGATGAAGTTGTTGATTGTTCCCATGGGAAACAACTTTGGGAACTCTCTAGAGAGAAATATGAACCGCTCTGGCTCGAAGGCGGTAACCATTGTGATCTAGAACACTACCCTGAATACATCAAACACCTTAAGAAATTCATTACAACCGTAGAGAGATTTCTTTCCTCGAGGACGAGCACGTGCCAATCGGAAAACCAGAGCAGCGATTTGGAAATGCCGAGGCAGAGCGTAGATAGAAGAGAGAAGCCGAGGCAGAGCGTTGATAGAAGGGAGAAAGAGAAACCGCCTAAAGGACCGTCGAAGAAGAGTAAGCTGAGAATCACATTCGAGCAGCATTTAGATCGGTCGAGGAGGAGCGTTGACTTCCACGACAAGGCAAGGAAGAGCGTTGACCTTCATCAGCATCATCAGAATAATCATCAGATTGAGAAAGGAAGGAAGAGTGTTGATAGATTGGATAGAGTACGGTCCGAGTAAACCGGAGAAATCTACAAATACGTACATAAATTGTCGTTAGAGAACAAGAACATTTGATCTTGATCTTGATATTGCAATTCTAATGTTTATGTTTCTTTTTTTCTTTTTGTGAGTTATTATTATGTAGTTTATTATTGAGGGTGTGAAATTTCTGGAATGGTGAATCTTTAATCTTGAGCAAACAATTGAGTGAAATTAGCAGCAATTATTTGGGCTTATTTTTCAAATTTTCCAAGTTTCCCTTGGTAGCTCTTTAAGATTAAAGCCCAAAATGTATTTGAATTTTTAGAACTCTTTTTAATTTCTTGAACTTTTGGAATTTCGGAACTCTGATTTTCTGTATAGTATGACTATCAAACGAAAATCATAATCTGAATCTCAGCTGCTAATATTAGTAAATTTAAAAGAAAAAAAGATTGTCAATGAAAGTTTCTATTCCTGGTCTCTGTTTTTCTTAGAATATCTATTTTTAGTCCAATTGTTTTAAGATACTTTCTAAAAATAATAATTACATTCATTTTTCTCTCATATCCATCAATTTTCCTAAATTTTCTCATCTTCCATAAACATATAAATTCAGTCCCCTGTTTTTATCCTCACATCCTAAAGCTTTTGCAGTATTTCTTCATTGAGTAAATAAATAAATAAACAAAACAAAATAAATAAAAAATAATACTGCTTTAGCTTTTGGAATATTCTCCTTTTAATCTCAAAAAAATAAAATAATAATGGCACGCCAATTTATCGTATTTGCCTTATTGGCTTTAACCATCGCCGCCGTTTTCGCCGCCGATGCTCCTGCAGCCTCTCCCAAAAAATCTCCGTCACCAACCGCCGCACCAACCAAATCTACCACCACCCCAACCAAAGCTCCGGCCACCGCACCAAAATCCTCCGCCGCCGCACCTAAATCATCTTCCGCCTCTTCTCCCAAAGCATCTTCTCCTGCTGCTGAGGGACCCGCCGCCGAAGACGATTACTCCGCCGCTAGTCCAAGTGACTCCGGCGAGGCACCCACCGTCTCCTCCCCGCCGGCTCCCACACCAGACAGCACCTCCGTCGCCGATGGACCAAGCGATGGACCTGCTACGGCTGAGGCACCAACGAGCGGTGCTGTGACCACCGTCAAACTCTCCGTCGCCGCCACATTCGCCGCCGTTGGCTTCTTCTTCGTTTCTTTCTAAGTTAAATCCGACGGCGTTTCGCTTCGGATGGATCAGAAAGAATTTATATAATCTGAGGCCGTAAATTTATTTATATATATACGTATAAACGAGATTAAATGGAGTGTTTAATATAAACTTATGAAATTTTGTTAGAACAATTTTTTCATCTAAAGTAAATGGGCAATGTTTTCCTGTTTCCTGAGATCATATCAATGTGAAATATAGTTCAAGTCTTTCGTCAAATTTCATCAACTTTTCTTTTGCATGTAAAAAATATATCTCAACGTTACAAAATGAATCTCTAATCAAAACTTTGAAACCATTAAAACCATTTTCTCTAATCATTTAGCTTTCTGTAAAACCCATCCTGAAGAGTTGGTTTTACAGATGTCCTGCATCACCTGCGCAATAACGACCGAGAGAGGTCAGATTAAAAACCACAACTTTGGTCTCAAAACATAGAAAGAGAGCTCAAAGAGAAACCTTTTGGTATTCATTGTTGGTGATTACACGACCAAGTCGGGTCTTGCCTGCTTCAAATACATGAGCCTTCATAAGCTTCTTTCCATGTCCAACCCCATGTAAGAGCTCGATCACCACCTCCCTGATGGTAACAAACAGACATTACAGCTTCAACAACAAAAAAACATAATGTGATTATTATTTTCCAACAACAAAAAAAAACCTGAGAGTATCAAATTGTGGATGGCATGGAGACGACTTGGAGACAAAAGAGCCGTTAATGTCTACAGCCACTTCATTTATAACTTGTTTCAGCTCTTCCTTGTGAGCATCAACAGCTAACGCCACGTCTTTGGCAGATTGTCTGGTAGCTGAATCAGCTTTTGGATTATTCGATGTGGAAACTGCAAGATCCCTAAGTCTTTGGCAGATCGTCTCGTAGCTGCACACAGAGAGGAACCATGTGAAATCCAATTTTCACAAGTTCAGATCATTGCAAAAGTATAGTTCCCAAGAATCTTTATCTCACCTGCAAACTTGGTGATGTTCATCAAAAACCTTTTTCAATGCCTTTGTTATCGCGCTCTTAATAATATCTTCTTGTCCAACAACACAAGGTATTGTATTTCTTGAACTTCCTCCTTTGTCAGAGAGTCTTGTTGGGGGCTCTGGTTTAGCTGTAGCTGAAGGATTTTTCACTACAACATTCTTCTTGTTTTCAGCTATACTTTTTCCTTTTTTGGTTATAACTGATGTAAGCTTGACCTCCATAGCTTGCCAAAAACTTGCTTGCTCCTTGGCAATTTCCGGGTACGATTTAAGGAAGGAAACATCAGTCGGCTCTCTGAACTTCCAATCACGTAACAGAGGTCTTTCCTTGGCAAATACAATCAACATAGTTTTCATTTTGTCTCTAAGGGAACCAGTTGCTTCAACGTTAGAGAACTTTATGGTTGAATCCTTGTTAAACAGCATCAAGACATAATCCCTGGAAAGCTCTAGGGGGCTGTCTAGTTTTAGTAGCCTAGTTTTGGGAGTCCATAAACCTTGAACCAACCAGGCATATTGTTGGAGGACCCTTAAGAAATCCTCGTCTGAGAACTCTGGGGCATAATGCTTAAGAACATTGTATCGAAATAACGGTGGTCCCTGATGTGGATGAACAAGTTAGCTAGACGACTTATACTTGTACTTAATTCATAGGTTAGGAGCAGGATCAATATAAACTTCATCTAGAAAAACACAAAAGAACAGAAATTAACGTTGAAACAAAAGCTACCAACCTGGCAGAGAAGCTTTTGCACACGTTCTTCAAGCGGTAGGGAGGTCACGATCCTGAAAGCAGAAGACTATATCTTTAAGGAACACGTTAAGAAAGGGTGCACATGCACGAGGCCAGACATTTGGTTAAATAAGAAAAGGGAAACCGATATATTGAAAAGATGAAAGAGTTTTGGCACCTTTTCAATGAATCTTTCGATTCATAGTTTCTGCTTCTTTCCCCACGGCACAGCGAGTTGATATAAACCTCACTTCAACAAAATGAAAGGAGATATTAAGGGAAACAAGACAAATTGTTTTAAGCAAACTCAGTGAAAAGAAAAACATCATACGGGCTCATGTTGAAGTCTATTGAAGAGTTCTCATTCGCCATCATTCCTTTAAGATATCTGGAGCACAAATCGGATTGAAGTCCATGATACTTGAGTGAAACCCAATTCTGAAAAAAGAAGAAAGATATCAGCATAAGTTTACGAAGCATATCTATCAACAACTCAAAGAGTTGGAAGGATCACACAAAAACTGAATAAAACCAATTCTTCTCATACCTCTTCAGGAATTGGTTTATGATCCGTTGACGCCTGCACTCCCTTTTTCTGCCACCAAACTCAAAATTAGAATCATGTAAAAGGTGGCATAAGTAGCTAAACTACTCGGGCCAATCTTTGACAAACAGAAAGCAGCAATGAAATAAAATTACGAACGATGAACTCTACAAAAGCAAACATGCTAAATTTGCAATGGCTTTAAAATTGAACCAAAATCATTTCACCTCGATTATTTTCTGTTTTTTCGACGTTCCAACAGATTCTTCAGTAGCTTCGGCTTGCTTGTTTATGGATGAAAAATACTGCATCGACGGTCGGAGCTGAGCAACAGCATGAACAGGGTTCAAGTGTAACTGCAAGACAACAACAAGTCCAATCTTATAAGATATGTCATCCACACTAGACCAGAATGTTATAAAGCTTGGAAAATAGGGTAAAAAAAATACCTTATCACCCGAAAGAACACCAACAACATAATCCAACGTAGTAGGCGGATTCCAGGTTGTTGTCAAGGTCTACCAAATACAAGAAGAAAATTGAATATTGCATCAAATGAAAATTGAATCTAAGCTTGGAGGAACTAAAATCTGACCTGCTTAGTCATATTTAATTCACGTGCTTTGTTGGAATCAAAGTTATTTGACTGGTCATCCAAAGACAAATCAATTTCCACCTGGGAGGTAGAAGGATTCACTCTAACCTTAAAGACACATAAATAAACAAAAAGATTAGATCACAACACAAGAAAATGCAGAGAGTAACAGAAACAAAACAATGCAGGGGCGAATACTCACTTCTTCGCATCGTTCATCCATTTCGTATGGACGCCAAGACGGTCTCAGAGGATATTGTAGAACGTAAAGCTGACATCATTGAGAAATCAAAGCTCTTAAACGATTAGCCAAAAACAAACAAAATTTCCAAAGAATCTAATCTAATAGGTGAGGAAGGTAATCCCTAGCTAACCTTAGCGTTGTCATCAATGGATGGATTGAAGTAAACGTCAATTCCACGAACGACAACGTCTTCTTCTTCTTCTTTTTGTTGTTGTTCTTCTTTTTCTTCTTCCTTCTGCAGCGGAATCTTATCTATCTCCATGAACTCAGCTTCCGTTGTCTCAGGCTCCTTATTCACTTTTGAATCAATCTCCATTTTAACGGAGCCATTATACAACTTAGGTTCAACTTTGGGGACAGCGAATTTCGCATCAACGTCGTGCTCACTTTTGCTCACAGACTCCGAGGGGGCATAATTTTGTGACGGCGGCTCTGCTTTCTCTGCAGTCGGTTCGGGTTTAGGATTGGGTTTGGGTTTGGATTTTCCGGCACGAGAAGGTGCAAATCTGCGGGGTTTGGAGACCTCTTTTGGTTTGTCTTCTTCATCAAAGTCCATTGTTTTCTTCCTATCAGAAAAATCATCTCAAAACTGAAATTCCATGTGAAATCAAGCCATAAACCAACCAAATCCTAGTTACCCATAAGTAAACAAGTCTTTCAAAGTAATCTAGCCAAATAATAAACTTCTTGGGCTTAAAATTGAAAGTTACCTCACTTTTTGCTCAAGAACATGGAAGTTAGGGGTTTAGCAAAATCATACCTTGGATTTGGAGAGATGAGTGTATCAAAAAACGGATCTCTGTGTGATTTCCAGCAATTTTTCGTGTGTCAAAAGAGAAAGACAACAAAAATTCGAATTCTAGGGTTTAAATAGCCAAAAATTGTGCAAGTGGAAGAAGATGGAGGTTTGCTCCTTTTTTTTTTTTTTTTGTTTAAAAGAAAAATAAAATTATATATATTATAAAAGATGAGTTCGGTCTCTGCGTGAATGACACATGTCACCTTTTTTCTTTAAACAAAATGTTACGAAATACAGTTTGCATTTCTTCTCTTTTGACTAGATACTATGTTTCTATTCATTTCGTGTCTTTTGGCTGTATACTCTGTTCCTTTTCAACAGATGCATCTGTTACACTACAAGAAAACAGATTATTTGTGACACCCGTTTTAGTCACAAAGTAGTCACCAATGATCATTTAGCGACTACTTAGTGACTAAAACGGATAGTCGCTAATCGAACGTCGCTAATTTTAGCAGTCACAAAGTAGTCACAAATTAGCGACTACTTAGTGACAATGATTATAGTAGTAGCAAAATAGCGACTGTTTTGGGACTGTATTCTCGTGGTCGCAATAAAGCGACTATATTGTGACAAGAATAGTGTGGTCACAAATTAGCGACTACATTGTGACAATATCGATGTGGTCGCAAATTAGCGACTATTTGTGACTACGTAAGGTGGTGGGAAAATAGCGACTAAATCGCGACAAGTTGGGAAGTCATTAAATTGTGTCTACTTTGTGACAAATGATGTAGTCATAAATGAGCGACATATTAGAGACTCTTTGAAATATCATGTCTAATCACAAAATAGTCACTAAAGTATCACTTGGTAGTCACTAATTTGCAACTCTTTTGATTTTTTTTTGTCTCTTTTCAGTTGCTAATTTGGTCATTTTTTGTCACTTAAAACACACATTTGTGTTTTGATTTCAGAAACCTAAATCAAAAGAAGAAGTTAAAATCTTAAAACTACAAAAGATTAGCAAATTAAGTTTACAAAAGATTACAAAAGAAAGCATAACAACATAAGTTTTTTAAAAAGACTAGAGAAGAAGTTATTAAGTTAAGAGAGTAGAGAAGATTATAACATAATAAGTTTTTTTAAAAGACAGTTCGAAAGTTTGAGAAGCAAACTGTCAAGTGTTGTCTTCAGCTTGAGGAGCTTGAGGTGTGGCTGCGGCAGAAGCATCCAAGGCAGAGGAGTCAGATCCAAGTACAAAGTCATCGAAACCTCAAATTTCTTGAAGATAAACCAACATAAGAACAGTACAAGAAGAGATGAAGAAACGAATTAGAAAGATCATAGCAATTGCAATCACAATATCCAACCTGCCCAGTATATAAGCCATTTTTGTTGTTCATTCTGATCTCTATTCTCAATGGCCTTGAAAGTTGAGTACACATGCAACCCGATGCCAATGGAACAACTGCAAGAAACAAGATTAAGACATACCGCGAAAGTTTTAACCGAATCCTTGGTGTCAACTACAGATACAGTCCTTTTTAATTGATAGAACAAAAGGACTACAAGATTCCCCAACACGAGATTGATTAACTTTTTTCCCAAAAGATACTCTCAAATCTCCCAAAAAGATGTAGAACCCGTGTCCACTCACGCCAATAATCATGAAAATAATCCCTACCCCAATGCTTTCAGATGTGAATGACATCAAATAAGAATCTACTTAATCAGATCATAATCTCATCAATCACCCAAATTATTCCTCCAAAACATTACAAATTAGAATCTGGTAAAAAAGAAGAAGAAAAGCTCACCAAGCTGTACGAAGTACGATCTTGGAACCAAGTGGAGAAAGCAATACACGTAACCCAACCTGAAATTCCATAGAGCAAAAAAATCAAACATTTGCCTCAATTCAAAATCATATACATTAAATTACCCAAAAAAGTGAGAATAATCCAAATGTGCAGTAACTGGAACAGAATAAATCTCAATGAAACCCAGAAAAAAAAACATTCACAGAGACCTAAAGTTTTCGATGATCAGACAATCCGCAGAATTCGAATTCTAGCAAGGAACTATGAATGGATACGATTACAAAATCCACACAATAAAACAAACAAAATCCGCAGAAACTTAGTAATCCGAAAACACCACAATTTCCAAGCTTCAGTTTCGTCATTTTTACTAGTTCGGGTTCTAAAAATTTCCAAAAACATAGACAAAAAGAATGAATCAAGAAGTGAATCAATGACAGGAAACCAAATTATCATAAATCTGGTAACCCAAGCCACACCGAACCAGAAATAGCTTAATTCAGAACTGTATCAACACAAAAATAATATTTGAGAAAGTGAGGGCGATTCGAAATAGAGGGATTCATACCTGAGCAGAGAGAGGCCGATTAGGGTTGATCGTAGAGGAGAGACGGTGAAGGAGAAGCAGTGGAGGAGGAAACTTCGGAAACAGTCGGCGAAGAAGGAGAATCGGTAGAGAAGAAGAAACAGTGAAGGAGAAGAGATCGAAACAGTGAAGGAGAATCGGTGAAGAAGGAAAATATCTGAAGAAGAAACAGTGAAGGAGAAGGGCGACTCAAAGAAGAGAAATCTGATTTGTTTCTAAGTGTAAATAAGGTGATTTTCATATGTGAGCCTAAATTAACATTTGGGTTTTGCCCCAAAATTTGGATTCGTTTAAAGAATTGGATGAGAGGGAAACCCAAAAAATTTTGTTTCCCACTAAAACTTAATTGGGTTTTGGTTTTTGGTTTTGGTTTCCCACTAAAACTCTTGGTAAATTTTTGGGGTTTAGGGTATAAAATTATTGTGTGATGTTTATTGATAAGATATAAAATAAATAATGATATTTTTATGGTTAATCTTAGATTTGGGATACAATGTATATAAATTAAATAAGTATTATGTATATATGTTTGGTATCATTATAATCAAATTAGAACTTATACTGTATAGAAAATTTAAACTTGTATAAACAACTAAACTTTTAACGTGTATAGAATTGAAAATTTTCTTTTATTTTTCTGGGTAATATGAAACAACAGAGCATCATCATAGTTCAAATAACAATGTCAAAAACAAAAAAATTGTTAAGTGTTGTTAATCAAATGGTTCATGTTTCATTATTAGAAGTTGTTTCCAAAATCTTTAATGAAATCTTGTTTCACGTGGAAACCAAAAAACAATCAAATGAAATGGACAAGTATAGAAAATTTGTAGTGATGATAGAAACGTCGATCATTTATGCTATATTATAATGGGGTTTTGTTAAAATTAGACATTTACATAAAATTGGACAAATATAGAAAATATGTTATGATAAATTGATACGAGCTAGCGATCTCGTAACCGGTGCCTTAATTGATCGTAAGAAAGAGAGAATAGATTTAAAGCAAAGCTTCCTCTTAATCCAAGTCTTTATTAGAGAATTAAGTTAAAACTGGACGTTGCAAAGTAGTCACAAAGTATTGGGTATCTACTAACTAATTTGTGACCGAATTGTATGTAGTGGCAATCATTTCTCTAAACCCCAAAGTGTCACAAATGAGTCACTTTTGAAGTCCTGAAGTGTCACAAATTAGTCGCAAAACAGTCACTAATGTGTGACTCCTTTCTGACGATATTTATCGGTCACAGATATGCGACGAAGTGTCACAAATTAGTCACAGATAAGTCGCTGAAAACTAAAAAAAAAGTGTGCTTCTCGTGGATCGAACCACAAAAAAAAAAGTGGCAAAAGTGTCACAAATTGGTCACAATATTACTTATGCGTCGTAAAGTAGTGGCAAAGTAGTCGTAAATATATGACTAATTTGTGACGATGTATAGGTAATCACAAATCAAATCCCTAAACCCTAAACAATTAGACCTCAAACTATGATCCTCTAGCCTATCCCTAGACTCTATACCCTAAATTAATGGATATCTCCATTACTACAGTCCTAAAAAAGCAAATGTAGGTAAAACATCAAATTTACAAATTATGATATAAATGTTAAGTGTATTGATTCTTAAGTACAATCTAAATACAATTATGAATTTGATTTTTATTATTGTTTGAATTTGGATTTTATTTTTCCTTACTAACACATATTTAAACTTAGCATTTGAGTTTAGTACAATATCAATACATCTATGGATCATAGAATCAATATAATTTCGTTTTTAATGTCTACAATGTTATATGTAGTGGCAAAAGTGTCACAAATTGGTCACAATATTACTTATGCGTCGTAAAGTAGTGGCAAAGTAGTCGTAAATTTCTTACTAATTTGTGACGATGTGTAGGTAGTCACAAATCACTTTTGTCTTCTTGTTGTCGACATGATATGTGTGACTCTTTTGTGACTCTTTCATAGTAGACGCTAATCTGTGACTGATGTTGTCGTAATTAAACAGTCGCAAATGTGTTACCGCTCTAAGTTGTCGCCACGTAGTTGCAAATTTGTGACTACTTTGCGACGACATGTAAACTTTCACACATAGTCGCAAAACTGTCGCTAATGTGTGACTCCTTTACGACTATATTTATCGGTCACAAATATACGACGAGTTTGCGACTAAATTTAGTGTAGTCACAAATCGGTCACACAACAGTCTCTAATTAGTCACAAAAATTAGTGACTAACTTAGCAGTCACAAATGGTAGTCACTAATCATCTGTTTTCTTGTAGTGTTAGCATTTATTATGAATTTAAAGGTTCGTTCTCCACCTTTCTCAGATTCGATAAGAGATTTCATAAATCTATTTTACATATGAATCATAGATTTATTGTGAACCATAAATTTATCTCCTAATCAAATTTTAAACACTGTAGAAAGAATGAGTAATGTATATAATTCAAAAACTTGCGCTACCACATCTATAGTTTCGCGTCCGAGACGTAATCGATGGAACGTCCTTTTTTTTTATCATGTCATCGTAACCATCAATGCTAATTTAACTTCAAAGCAAACTCCAGCAAAAATTTCTGTCGATTTGATGTAGAGGACGACAATTTTTGGACGTGAGTCTCGAAATTTGTTAAGATTACGATCGCTGAAACGTTTATGCATTTGGGAAGTAAACCCATAGTACTTGGGTGAAAGCGGCGCGGTTTGTTATAAAAGTTGGTCCGTTCTTTTTTTACATGCAACATGCCAACATGGTTTCGTTTATAAAGATTTTAAATGATGTGACAAAAAAAGTTTTAAATGAAAAACTTTTTCGAGTATTGTTTGATCTATTTTAAATTCTTCACCTAAACTATTAAAAGAGTGGAAGCCTTCATGGCCTATTGGTTTAACCAATGGTCCATTAGTGCTTCTACACCTGGAGATCTGAGGTTTGATTCTCAGATAATGCGATTTATTAACAAATATGCAGATTAATGGAGACAAACTTACATGAGATCTCCAGTGTTGTGCAATTAGAGCCGTTTGTCGTGATTCCACGCTTTGAAGGTAAGAGGTATCCATCATAAGCATGGAACAGGAAGTGTCGTCTGTCGTGGATCGAATAGGGCCGAAGTGAATTGTCCGTGGAAAAATGATCTTTGTTACTGAAACAACCAGATTTTTTTTTTTTTTTAAATACACCCGAAATAATATTCCCATAAATATTAAACCACACAATAATTCAACACAATAGCAAAAGTGGAATAGATATAAACACAAACGAGACACTAGATCATCTCCTCTTCCTCGCCCTGATTCCACGATCACATTTTCTCTTTACCTGCATCACATGGTTATAAGAGATGCGTGAGTATTATCATAAATACTCAGTGGAGCGGTCATCCCATCTACTTGGCTAGATGCACGGGTATAGGGAACAATCAGAACACCACACAACACAATTAAGCAAAAAGTCAATACGAAAAGTTAACCCCAAAAAGTCAACCCCGAATAGTCAACGCAAAATCAACCACAAAAGTCAACGCAAAGTCAACCACATAAGTCAACGCAAAATCAACCACAAAATACGATACTTACGTTGATCTAAATACTAAAAACGCCCCAAACAAGCATTGATCGAATAACAAATCAACTCAATTCGCAATCACACGCATCAAAATAAACCCATCTACCCGCGAAGACCATGGTCACGCACTCACCTGATTCGAGATCGATTATCTCACCAACCACAGCTCAGAAACGGGATCGGAAAACTGTTCTGAAAACTAGACTGCGAGAGCTACAGAACCATATGTAGATCGTCTACTGGTTCTCTCTAGTTCGATGGGAAAACAGCTCGCAAACTCGCTGATCGGAGCTGAAAACAGATATTTCAGAAAACGACACACTGACTTTGAAAGCACACAGAGAACGGAGGTCACCTCTGATTAAATCGAACTCGGTGTCTATGGAAAGCTAAGACTCAGGGATTTCCAATGATATCTAGATCGTCTCCTGTATCCTTACAGAACGACGGTAAATAAGCCCGTAAGTTCGATGATTGGAACTGGAAACAGGAACAATATGTTGAGCTTAAAAGAACACAGAGCACGGATAATACCTCGAAATCAGGATCAAAACCCAATCTGGAAACTAGAAAGATATAGCTTTCCAACGGTATAAAGATCGTCCTCTGAGTCTCTATGGTTCGACGAAAATACTCCTTTGAAGTGGACTGATCGCAGCAACGAGCTGCACAAACCTACCGTATTAAAACGACCATAACTCCTCAAATACTCAACCGATTGACAAGCGGTTTCTTCCTAAATCAAGATAAGGGAGTGGAGAACTTACTCTGAAATTTTCACTCTGATCCAACTTGATATTCACCGCCATTTGTCTCTCCAAAAACCGGCGGATTCTTTCACCTCTCTCTCTCTTCTCCTCTCTTTACTCACTAACTCTCTCTACCTCTTTCTCAAAACTGCTTCCTCTCTCAATAAAAAATTCAGCCACTTCCACAAAACAAGGCACCCCAAAACAAGGCTTTTGACTTTTTTTTTTAAAAATAAAATAACAACTCGGGTTTCCAACCGACCCGCCAGTTATTCACAAATTTTTGGTTCGCGGTCGTTACAGTTACAGTTCTTCATAGTTTGTAATAAATATAATAATAAATCCAGATGTTTAAAAAAAACTATTAAAGGAAAAAATTTTCAATAGAAAGATTTTAATCAATAAATCTCTTAACTAAAAGTTTGATGAAAAGACATGGTTAAGTAAATTTTCGTTAATTTCGTTAATGAAAAACCTCACCCTTTTATAATAATAATATACTAAACATTTTTTTATTAAATTAATACAATGGGGTATTGTTTGTTTTAAAATAACATATATATTGTATTTAGACTTCAGATAATGCAATGTTTGTTTAAAAAAAATTTAGAAACACGATACAATCAATTGAAAATCTATGAATATGCCCCATAATTTAAAAAAATTTAATTAAAAAACTTATACTACTATGTTCAAAAAACATGTAATAACATTGCAATATGTCATGAATCAGAACTACAAGATTACACATGATCATTTGATGTACTTGGATAGGCGAATCTAGGTATAATATTTTATTATTTTGTTAGTGTTAAATAGTATTCTATCTGATTTATATTAGATGATGTTTTAGAGAATTTTTTTTTTGTTTTATTTTAAGTGATATTTTCAAATTTCTATGCACAGTTAATTGTGATTTGTTTCTTTTGACTGTTTGAATTCTGTATATTATTTTTCCTCATAACTACAAATTAATATCATATTAATTATATTTGATAGTCATTTTGTTCCGCGTATATGCTGGTATTTACCTAGTAAAAGTAAGGCCAAAATAAAATTTAATAATTAATCAACTGACTAAAACTAGTCTATGCGGTTTAATAAAAATAAGGATAGTATCGACGCTGTAGGCAGAATATAATTAACATACAAAAACGAAAATTTCACATTTGTTTCTGTATATTCAAATTTGCAATTACTTTTTATTTTGTATAGTAATGTGTTTCACTTATAAATAAAAAATACATAAACCGAACCGAACTGAATCAGAATTCACCAATTCGAACCAGAACAAAAATATATAATAATTCGAATAGGTATAAAAATTTATATACTAAATTACCTGAAGCGAACTCTAATTATACAAACCTGAACCGAAATAGTTGGAAATTACTAAAAAATATTACTTTATTTTTTGTCAACCAAAATATTTAAGTAAATATACCACCATAATTGGTAAGCCAATTGGGTGTAGAGTTGCTTAGAAAGGTGTAAAAACTCTAGACGTGCAGAACATGTCAAACAGTCTAGTCTGCCTTAAGATTAAAAGAGCGAAAAATTAAAGATAAAGAAAATTGGAGAATCCGAACACATAACTCTCTTAACTTGGCATAAAGAATAGAGAAAGCATGCCACTCCTCATGATTTCTGATATCCACCAAATTTGAATAATCCGTCTAAAATAACATGGCATTGCCCATATTAGAGCTTCTATTTATGAGTGCAATGAAGACATCCGGTGTCTCAATTCTTACGCGCCAAGAAGCGTGATTTGGTTGCCTTGCAGACAAACATATCCTAAGCCTTATGTCAACTCTCCCTTCTTCCATGATCCATCAACCTAACAACGGTGATAATTATTTGCCTAACCTGTATTCGAGAGAACGTTCATTGGAATGGTTGCTTCTCCCGATGGACCAAGTTGTGTCTTCGTCCACGCTAGAAATTCACTTCCCGCCAAATGGAAAGTATTCTATATATTAATTTGTTTATATATTCTATATTTTTGAATTAATTAGCAGTATTTTATCACATTATATTTGATCTACTAATTCTTGACATAGTTTTAGTTTTAATATGTTTTATGTATTTACCAAATTTTTAATTGCTAACACATATTTTTCCAAACAAAAAAAAATAATGTTGTTTTCAATCTAAAATGTATTTAGTTATATATCAACTATTGTTAAAATATATTTTGAAAATTTCTTTTACATGTTCATAGATTTCATAAATAAATATAAACACTTCTTTATTTTACTTTTGTCAAATTATATATTGAGAATTTTAATGTAGATTTAATTGTGAGATTTAATATCAAATTACGAAATAATTGTTTTTGACATGTTTATTAATATTCAAATCTGTTTGACAATTAGATTTAGAGTAATAGTAGGTAATATTTGGAAATAAATGTGTTTGGTAATGAGTATAAAATAATTAAATAAAAGATAAAAAATGCTTAGAAGAGTGTTTGGATAGTAGGAGATAATTATTATAGGATTTAATTATTAAAAAAAATTAGAAAATTTGTGTAATTGACACATAAGCAAAAGTAGTTTAGAATGTTTCTCCTTTAATATATACAGGATATAATCCTTTTTGGTTATTGAGTTCAGTTTCTCTAAAAGTCAATGTTGTATTTGATATTTTATGGCGATATTTTAGAGCAGGTTTATTGGTGAGATTGTGAGAGTATCATGGGCTTAAAACGTATAAAATATTCATTTTTGGCCCAAGATTGTGTGAATCGTCTCGGCTAGATGATCCGCATGAGACGGTTCAAGTCAGACACGTGGCGAGTGTTTATTGGAGCGAGGTTTTTTAGGGTTGGGGGAAAAAGAAAAAATCAACTTCATTTCTCGATTCTTCTTTCGCTCGCAGACACATCTTTCTGCGAAGGCGACGACCCCAAACGGCGATTCCAACGGCGAATCCAACGGTGAATCGCCTTCTCTTTGATGGTGCATGTCTCGAATCGTCTTCTCCTTCATCTTGAATAGGTCGAATCCCTTCTCTCTCTCGAACCGTCATTGATCTCGACGATTCAAATCTTGCATGTCGATTTATCTCTCTTCAGTCTAATCGATCTGCTTCGTCGTGATCTCTCCTTTGTTCTTGTGCTTAAGAGCTTCTCAAGAGATTCATACTCATTTCTATTCTCTCTGATTTCTCCTTCTCTATTTCGTGTTTTGTCTAATCTTGATTTCGCTAACTTATCTCTATTTCGTGTTTTTCCCTCAGTAGAGATCGACGCATAGATTCAACAAGAGCTTACGAACGAGGTTAAGCTCTTCATCCTTTTAATTGTTATTTTGAACCTTGTTGATTGTTGGTCGAGCCGGTCGGCTCATTGATTAGTTTCTGGGACATTGGACCTTGTAGATTATTGATTTGTTTTGATATCAGTGTTAGATTTGATTCATATCTCATTAGGATTTCGAACATAATTGATCTGTTCTGTTATTGGTATTAGTTTACACTCGCTTTTCACCTAATTGATCTGTTCTGTTATTAGAATCAACTTCTATGCCCATAATTGAACATAATTGATATGTTCTGTCATTAGAATCAACTTCTTATCTCTTGTTTTTCTTTGGAGGATCTTTGATGCTGGGGTTGGATGCTTGGAGGAGGATACCAAATTTCCAGAAAGACATTTGAAGACTTGGACAGGTCAGTCTTGTTAGCTGTGTCTCCTAATTAACGGTAATGCTTGTGTATGTTCTGCGTAATGTGTAATGTGTGTTTGTTGGGCATAGAATGGTTTCATTATTAATGTGTGTGTTGTAAACAAAACTAAGTTAGTTTGGTAATTGATGGTGATGAAAATAAAACTAAACTAAGTTAAGTTAGTGATGAAAACTTAACAAAACTAAACTAAGTAACCAAACTGAAGTAAATATAAAGACAATTTATAGGTAACTGTTGGTGATGGATACATTAGTCCTTAAGTCAAGGACTTAAATTTTCTAAACCTAATCCGAATTAAAGACATATTTGATTGGTCATTACTGAGTTGTTTAAATAAACCCATATCTCTATGGAGCAGAACAAGAGAAATTGCTTAAACATATTAGGGTTTTTAGTTTGCTAACTCCCGTCAAACAGATTAGGGTTTTCAGTTTCTTCTTTCTTTTCAAGTAAAATGAATATGGATTTTACCAATCCATTGAGCTCCTCTCCAAACTTCACCGATCTTTTGAACAGCCAACAAGAGATCAACACTCCACAACCCTTTTTCCAAACACAGTCACCTTTAAACCAACTACATTTAGCCAACAAGATATCAACACCACAAAGATGGGGTGTCCCTGAAGAGAAAGTACCTGTTGGTTGTTGGTTAAACACATCGAAAGATGCTGTAGTTGGTAATGAGCATAAGGGAGGGGCATTCTGGCAGCGAGTTGCAGCACTTTATGCTGTAAGCAAAAATGGCAGAAAATCAATGAGAGTGTGAGTAAGTTTGCGGGATGCTTTGAGTATGCCAAACAGAATAAAAGTGGCCAGAATGAAGATGATATTATGGAGCTGGCTTACCAAGTCTACTTCCAGGATCAGCAGATGAAATTCACTCTGGAACATGCTTGGAGACTGCTCCGGAATGACCAGAAATGGTGTGAATTGTTGACTGAAAAAACTAATCCAAACTGAAAACGAGCTAAGGTTAGTGATGGTATGAATTTTTCCTCTAGCTCTAAGACTGGCTGCCCTGTGGAGGAAGAAACAGAGGAGAGGCCTTCGGGTGTTAAGGCATCCAAGGCCAAAGAGAAAAAGAGAGGTAAGCAGAAGAGTGAAGAAAAAGAAGGAGGTTCCCTAAAGGTGCTAGAAGAGATTTGGATGATGAAGAAGGAGGATTCGATTGTTAAGGAAAGACTATCAAAGCAGAAAATTCTTGATAGTCTTATTCTCAAAACCCAACCATTGTCAGAGGGAGAACTGATTCTTAAGGACAAGCTAATAACTCAGATGTGCAATGAAATAGGTTCTTCTCATTCTGTGTGTGGTTCATTCTGTTTTTGATTGTTTTGTAGTCTCATTATGTGGTTCACTCTGATGCTTGTGGTTCATTCTGTTTTGTGTGGTTCATTCTGATACTTGTATTTTAACTTACAATGTGCAGGTGGAAGTGGATGATTCAATGTGGATGTTCTGCACAAAAAACTCTCGGTTAGTACTGATATTACTTGTCTTTTAACTCAATTGTTTGGTTCTTACAAATTAATATTAGTTGTCTTTGAACTCGTATTGTTTGGTCATTGATACTTGTTGTCTCACTTACAATGTGCAGAAGGAACAAATGCAAACAACAACTGTCGGTTTTAGCATCACAAGAAGTAGTACTAGTCTTATCTTTTACTTCTGTTTTTTAGCATCACAAGAAGTAGTACTAGTCTTGTCTTTTATTTCTGTTTTTAGCATTTCAAGAACACTAGTAGTTCTGTTTTTTAGCATCACAAGAAGACTAGTAACTTCTGTTTTTTAGCTCAACTCTCGGTTTTACTTCTGTTTTGTAGCTCAACTTGTATTGTTTTGAAGTGTTTGTGGTTGTAATATGTTGTACCGTGTGTGTTGTATTGTAGTACTTGTTTTTTATGTGGTTGCAAACTCTTTATTCCAACTTGCAAAGTCTATATAAGACCGAATTATCAAACTCTCTTTATAACAAAACATTCCTCCATTCTTCTCTTTAAACGTTCTCTCTTCCTTCTCTCTTTATAACAAAAACATCTTCTCTCTTTAACGTTCTCTCTTTACCAAATTCTCTTTCAAATTACAAAATTCTCTTTTACTTAGCAAAGAAAATATGTCTACTCATCCTCACACTTCTATAAGTGTTGAAAATTTTGATCAAACTCTTGATGAAACTTTCGATCAAGAAATTGAAAGGATTTATGAAGATTGTATAGATGATTACACTCAACGACAAGCGGCAAAAAAAAGAGAGGAAAAAATGATTACATATAGAAAGAGGACACGAGGAAGGCCATATCCGATTATGCATATGGAATGATTACTTTAGTGACCAGCCAGTTTACCCCCGATGGTAAATTTCGCCGACGTTTTAGAATGTACAAGCATTGTTCATGCAAATTGTTCAAAGACTCTCTAATGAGGTACCATTCTTTCAACATAGACAAGATGCTACCGGAAGGTTCGGCCTGTCTGTCCTACAAAAATGTATAGCCGCAATTTGGATGTTGGCATATGGTCTTACAACTGATGCGATGGATGAATACCTCCGGCTCGGTGCAACCACTGCGAACAAATGTTTAGAAAATTTTGTCGATGGAATTATATATTTGTTCGAAGATGTGTACCTGAGAAGGCCTACAGCAGAAGACCTCTGACGATTACTAAATATTGGAGAGATTCAGAGATTTCACGGGACGATAGGAAGCATTGACTGTATGTATTGGGAGTGGAAGAATTGTCCCACGGCTTGGAAAGGGCAGTATTCACGTGGACATGGAAAACCAACAATTGTTTTAGAGGCTGTTGTTTCACAAGATCTCTGGATTTGGCATGCATTTTTTGGACCCCCAGGTACTTTTAATGATATCAATATTCTAGACCGTTCACCAGTTTTTGATGATATATTAGAAGGTCGAGCTCCAAAGGTCAATTACTATGTCAATGGTCGTCAATACCATATGGCTTACTATCTCACGGATGGTATATATCCGAAATAGGCAACTTTCATCCAATCAATTTCTCAGCCACAAGGTCTGAAATCATCATTATTTGCTAATTGTCAAGAAGCCGTCAGAAAAGATGTCGTGCGTGCTTTTGGAGTCTTACAAGCTCGATTTGCAATTGTCAGAAACCCATCGCTTACTTGGGATAAAGCAAAAATAGGGAAGATAATGAGAGCATGTATCATATTGCACAATATGATAGTAGAAGACGAACGAGACAAATGCACTCAATATGATTTGGAAGAATTTGCACAAGGAGGAGAAAGCGGGACTTCACAAGTGGACTACACGTATTCTACAGAGACATCTACAAATATGAATAATATGATGGCCAATTGAGCTATAGTTCGTGAGGAAAGAATGCATAAATAATTGAAAACTGATTTGGTTGAGCATATTTGGCAAAAATTTGGCACAATTGAAGACTAGAACCGAGTTAAAGAGATTTTTACGGATTATAATATATGTTTAAAATTTTATGAAATATAATAAATTAGTGTTTTTATAAAATCTTGTATATTTATATATAGTAATTTGATTTTTTCATTTAATTTTTTTTTCGAAAAAAAATTATTTTTTATTCTGGTGATACCCAATCTATTGAGTATCACCATTGGACATACAAATCTTACAAAAATCTTAATGAATCTCATAGATTAAACTACTAATTAAATTAATACTAAAAAAATGTTAATGATACTCATTGAGTTTCATGAATAAACATGTTCTAAGAGCTTCGGGTGAACGGTGGTATCATGTATGTGGGGGCACTGTCAGGTTTGGTTCTATTTCAGTTGTGTCTCGATTTGTGGTTGGCTTGTTTGTGTTTAGCCTTCCCATCTCAATCATCGACTCTATCTCCATGTTCATAGGACATATTAGGTATTTCCGTTTTTCATTTAGATCTTGGTTCTGTTTTCTAGTAATTTGGGCTTCTATTCTGTGCTATTGGTTTGGTTTGTGCTTTCGGTTTGGTTGCCATGTCTTCTTCCGTTATCAGTCTTTTGGTTTGGGTTGTTGAGCTAGTTTGGGTTTGGTTTTGGCTGTCTAGTATGCGTATTTTTCTTTTTTCTAGAAGTTTGGGTGGATCTTGCTAATTTTCGATTTGTGTGTTCATAGTTGCCTGTCGGGTTAGGCATACGCGCGGGTTTTTTCTCCAAACTTACACAATATGCTCGTTTCACAACTGTTTGAAAACCGTATCAAAGCATTTGTCTCCCACTGCATGTATTGTCTCTCTGGTTTGGTTGTAAGCCTTTTCACATTGTGAATGTTAATTTTTCTTAGACCCAATTAATATATAGTTTCACACGAACAAGGTAATAAAGTATGCTATAGAATTTAACACTTGCAAGGACAACGTTTGGCTCTCCATGTATGGTATATTTTATCCATTGTATATGTGACGTGGTGAAACCCAAAAAAGTAGTTGCTGCATTAATAAATGAGAGAGCAACGAAACTAAGAAGCATGGACAAATTTTGAAGCAAAGAGCAGGGGAAAAAAGTGCATTGCTTTAAACAGTTTTAGTCAAAACAATCCTTACTTGAGCCAAGAGAAAGAAATGCATTAAAAATCCAATTTCACAAGTATATAAACGTGTGACAAAAAAATACAAAAACAAAGATCGGTAAAAAACAGTCTCGCATCTTATTCAACCGTTTCGTAAACTCATCATGAGAGTCATAACAGTCCTTACTTGAGCCACCTCAGTAGATATGAGGTTTCCTAAACCATGACTGACCATCTTGAGAGTTAAAAAGGACAGGCAATATAGAATGTAGTACGTTGTAGGAATAGTGGTAGTATTATCATTCTAAGATTCAACTGGAAAAAGTCTCGCAAGAGACACATACCATTTATGACTCTCTAATGCCGCTGTTATACACCAAAGATAGTGTAGGCTGAGTAGTTTTTTTTTTGTGAATCAAAGGGCATCAAAAGTTTTGCTACACGAGAGATAACAACCAATCAAATGTTGGCTCACAACTCATAACGTCAAGAGCAACAAACACCTTAAAATCATGTTTTTAAGAAGGGCGAACAAATAAGGTGATTTTTGTTTTACATTGCTTAAAATGTTAACAGAAAACATCTATAGTTGCAATATCAAGTGGCCTTAATTTTAAGAACAAGCTTTTCTGGTAATAGTCAAAGGTTCACCACAAGAAAATTTCTGAAAATATATAAAGAAGTCAAGCATAAGTTTGGTTCAACGGTTCATATCTTTTACCAAACTCTCTAAGACTCCAATACGTCATAACTTCACCAATATCCTTTAGCCAACATGCCATCATGCGCATGATGAGAACGAAAGAAAACAAAGAAAAAGAATGACCAAAGTATTTCGGTTTAATTGAAGGGTAACATAAAAAAGAGTTACCATGTTCAACAGATCTGCCGCCACCTCCAACCATGACGATAAAATGAACACCAGTATGCATTCCTGACCAAAACATGGGAAAGAGTTTTAAAATTGTGAACATACCCAAGAAACTTTTGGCTTTATATTCAACAACTTTATCTTGGCAATTCGATCAGAAAATTGTTCGTGCTTCTTCCTCTTCTTGCCTTTTGTTTACAGGGGAAAAAACAAATTTAATTCAGTTAAGAAAATTCAATATTTTTGGATAAATTTATTGCACGAAGCTGATCATCCTACCGTGAATGAAACTTAACTTTACTGACTAAGAAAACAGAAAGGATATCATGTCGAGGTATCCTGAGTGTACATAAGAAAGCGCTAGCTTCTCACCTAAGTAAGCGTTGCATTCTCAGTTAACAACTTCACCATCACACTGCAAAAAAGTGTTGCAGGATTCATTTTATTGTTGGATCCACTTAATACCTCAAATACCTCGACATAATACTATTGTTTCAAAATCACAGTAACATTTGCTAGACGTGCCATCATTTTCCAACAGATTAAGCTCTCGGGACTGCAAGCATTCACATTAAGAATTTTTTTATGAACAGGAAGTAGAGTTCTAACTTCTAACCTTGAATCCTACTCTATTATCCAAGCAAGAATGCCTGTCTGCTTTCATTTCCTTCAAAGGAACACGATCATGTGGCTTGTATTGTACATGAAGAACAAATTAAATGTTATATTCATGGCATCTCTCATGGAAGGAAGATCAACAACTGCAAATCAAACAGAGAAATGATCATTTTCAGCAAATCACAAGCTTTATCTCGAGAAGATTGTGTATAACACTCATTTCATAGGTTGTGCCTACTTGATTTCTAGTTTCTCCAACGCTGTAACCAGAAAAAAATTCTTGTATATAACTTAGAGCATCTCCAATGCAAACTTTAAATTCAAAGTTTGTGTATCTTGTTCTCCGATGGTAAACTTAAAAAAAAACTTCAAAATAATTTATATTTTGCGTTATAGTCCTTAATATTGTTTAAAATTAACTAAATCATATTACTTTTACAAAGAAGTAGACATGTATTAAACCCATATTACAACTTAAATTAATTAATAAAACATTATATTACAAATACAATATAAAATTATATATGAAACTTTTAATTTATAAGAACATTTATGAAAATTTTAATTTATGAAAACATATGTGTGAAATATATATAAAACTTTAATTTATAAGAACATTTATGAAATATTTACATTATATTACAATACAATATATGTGAAAATTTTAATTTATAAGAACATATGTGAAATATTTATAAAATATAAAGTTGTGTACTAAAATGATAAAACAATAAAACAATAAAACAAATAAGACTATTTACATAATATATAAATATAGGGACTCAAATGCCAAAAAAATAAGATGGAACTTCAAATTTGAAGTTTTGAATAGTGAAACTCAAAATAAGTTTCACTATTCAAAACTTCAAATTTAAAGTTTTGAAGTTGAGCATTGGAGTAAAAAAACTTTAAAAATGAAGTTTTGATGTATTGCATTGGAGATGCTCTTAGGTGGTGTTGTTATTCAACGAACCTCGGTGTCGTGCGTACTTCTTTTTGCGTTCGACCCCGTACATCCCCACGAACACAAAAAGCTTTCATGTTCCTTGTCTTTGTCTGGAAATTATTACGACAAGTTAACCATTATAATGGGAAAAGAAAGCAAATATATGATTTCGTATTAATTTACAAAATTATAATGATTTCGGAGTAAGTCTAGATGTCTCTGCAATATCAACACAAGCTTTCTATCTCAAGTAAATTGGTAAAGAAATATAGCGCAGAGGGCATTGTGCTGAGCTATAATGGTTGTGAATCAATGAAAATGTCAATTTGACAACCCCGAAAATTTTAACACGATCCTTGTATACCTATTTGGGAAAGGAAGGTAGGGGAAAAAAATGTTCCAGTTTTTTTGACAAGAATGTCCAAGGTCTGCTATAGAAATACCGAAAGCAAGATGGCGTTAGAGGCGGATAGTATAATGAAAACAAGAAGTGATACTGATTATAGATACGAAATTGAACGATTTTACACAATCTACTACATGAAACGAAAATTTCTACCAAAAACCACTTAACAAATAATTCGATATGAGATCTCCACACAAAGGAATGTGGGCATGGAGCACATCAAATGTCACTGAATCCGATAGAACATGTCATTTATGGAAACAAGGTTAGAGAAAATGAAGAACATATTTATCATCAGATGAGCTGTAATAACCTTGTTTAACTGCGTGATTGCACAGTGTTTAAACTGATCGTCGAAAAAAGAATGTATATCTATTGCCTGAAAGGAAACAGTACTGGTTAAAAATTCAAAATTATACATATCTATATAAAGTTGATCAATGAGATTAACAGAAAGAAAACCTCGGTGAAAGTAACGGGAATGTCGTGTTTGACATGAGCATATTTCTGACAGTCTGATAAACGTCTTTCATGTTGAAATCACTCAATCCACCACTAAACTTGAGACCAGTCTGCCAACCTTAAACCACAATGCAATGCAACAACCTCCTCTTCTCATCTTCAGATACGAATTTATGGAATTTGCGTGTATAGAGTTTAGATTTCATTCAAAGCTAATAAATTGAGTACAGAATGTGCTGTTGTTGTTACCTGAAACATCAGAGAGTGAGAGTTTAAGAAGAAGGTTGGTACGGATTTCTTGAGCTTGACGAAACTCATGGAGGAAGATTTCATTTTCTGAGACGCCAGTAATACCAAATGTGGATTCTTCTGCACCACAAGCTAGGACCAGAAGGCTCTTGAACTTCCATGGCTTCAGTGTGCTTAATCCATTTGTTATGAGAAAAAACCTAAAAAAAAATAGATATCTCTTACCTTCGTACGTAGACTGGAAACTTTTGAAGAGCATACATGGAGAAGCGTGGAAGCCCAGAGCTTCGATACAGAGCGATTTCTGGCTATAGACTTTGCCGGCAATCTCAGGAGTATTTCCATAATGAGATCATTTGGGAATTTTTTCATATGCTGACTGGATGAGACAGGAGACCAGACATTTGGTAAAACAAGAAAAGGGAAACTAATAAATCGAAAATATGATTAAAGAGATTTCACACCTTTTCGATGAATCTTTCGTTTCAGAATTTCTGCTGCTTTCCCCAAGGCACAGCGAGTTGATGTAGTCCTCACTTCAACAAAATACAAGGAGATATTAAGGGAAACAACACAAATTGTCTTAAGTGAACTCAGTGAAAAGAAAAGATCATACAGGCTCATGTTGAATTCTACTCAAGAGTTCCCATTTGCCATCATTCCTTTACGATAATATATGGAGCTTAAATCGAATTGAAGTCCATGATACTCGAGTGAAACCCAATTCTGAAGGAAGAAGAAAGATAGCAGCATTAAGTTTACGAAGCATATCTAACAACAACTCAAAGAGAAGAAATGATCACACAAAAAAAACTGAATAAAACCAAATCTTCAGTAGTTTCGGCTTATTTCTACATAAGCAATCATGCTAAATCTGCAGTGCTTTAAAAAATCATTTCACCTCGATTATTTTCTGTTTTTTCGACGTACCAACAGATTCATCAGTAGCTTCAGCTTGTTTCTTTTTGGATGAAAGATACGGCATAGACGGTCGGAGCTGAGCGACAGCATGAACATGATTCAAGTGTAACTGCAAGACAACAACGAGTACAATCTTATAAGATATCATCCACACTAGACCAGAATGTTATAAATCTTGGAAAATAGGGGAAAAAATACCTTATCACCCGAAAGAACACCAACAACACAATCCAACGTAGGAGGCGGCTTCCATGTTGTTGTCAAGGTCTACCAAATACAAGAAGAAAAATGAATGTTGCATCAAAAGATCCAAAAAAAAATTGAAACTAAGCTTGGAGGAACTAAAATCTGACCTGCTGAGTCATATTTGATTCACTTCCAAAGTCGGCATCATAGTTACTCGAATGGTCATCCAAAGAAAGACAAATCAATTTCCACCTGGGAGGTAGAAGGATTCACTCTAACCTTAAAGACACATAAATAAATAAAAAAATAGATTACAACGCAAGAAAAGGCAGAGAGTTCGCATCGTTCATCCATTTCGTATGGACGCCAAGATGGTCTTAGAGGATATTGTAGGACATAAAGCTAACATCATTGAGAAATCAAAGCTCTTAAACGATTAGCCAAAAACAATTTTTTTCAAAGAATCAAATCTAATAGGTGAAGAAGGTAAATCCCTAGCTAACCTTAGCGTTGTCACCAATGGATGGATTGAAGTAAACGTCAATTTCACGAACAACAACGTCTTCTTCTTCTTCTTCTTTTTGTTGTTGTTGTTGTTCTTCTTCTTCCTTCTGCAGCGGAATCTTATCTATCTCCATGAACTCAGATTCCGTTGTCTCAGGCTCCTTATTCACTTTTGAATCAATGTCCATTTTAACGGAGCCATTATAAAACTTAAGTTCAACTTTGGGGACAACGAATTTCGCATCAGCGTCGTGCTCACTCTTGCTCACAGACTCCGAGGGAGCATAATTTTGTGACGGCGGCTCTGCTTTCTCTGCAGTCGGTTCGGGTTTAGGTTTGGGTTTGGATTTTCCGGCACGAGAAGGTGCAAATCTGCGGGGTTTGGAGACCTCTTTCGGTTTATCTTCTTCATCAAAGTCCATTGCTTTCTTCCTGTCAGAAATATGATTTGATTTAAGGGATTTTCATTCTCAACTCAAAACATTGAATTCAAAGAGATTTCGACCAAACCCAAAACTTGTATTAAAAATTCCATGATCAAAGATTAAAACTTTCTCTATTCACTAACAAAACCCAGCATTCATAAATCCTAATCGAGCATCAAATTCTCAATGTCTAAATTTTTGCTCAACTTTCGGATTTCACCCAAAAATCAAATTTCAAGTTGCATCTTCTAACAAATCAAACAAATCATATAAATCGAGCCATTCTTGCAATTGCCGGATTCACTAAAAAGTGAAGAAAAATCATCTCAAAACTGAAATTCCATGTGAAATCAAGCCATAAATCCACCAAATCCTAGTTACCCATAAGGAAAAAAGTCTATTACGGAGTCGGTTTGTGTTAGGCTCATGGGCCTTGTGTGTGTTGGGTTGTATGTTAGCTTGTGAGTCAAGTAAATTGTTTAGGGTTTCTTTGTCTTGTATATATACACATGTATGGCCGTCAATGAAAGACAAGAGGAACTTGTCAACATTTACATGGTATCAAAGCATAAGATCAAACACTTCTGCTGAACAATTGATTCGATAGTTTCGGTCTTCTCTTTAGTTAAGAGTTAAAGACTTGTTTGAAGATGTTCGAGGAAGCAAACAGAGTCGCTGCGGCTGGAGCAGCAGCTAGGGCTTTAGTTCCTCAACCAGCGGTGGCGGTGTCACCGTATCAATTGTCTAGTTCCGACAATCCAGGAACTGCTATCTCCTCTGTTACTTTGAAAGGAGATAATTACAATGAGTGGGCTAAGGAGATGTTGAATGCTCTTCAAGCTAAACGGAAGACTGGATTCATCAATGGAACGATCGTGCAACCCTCTGTTGATGATCCCGATTATGAAAATTGGAAAACAGTTAATTCTATGATTGTGGGATGGATTCGATCTTCGATCGAACCGCAAGTTAAGTCCACTGTCACCTTTGTTGCGGACACTCATCAATTGTGGGAGGATCTAAAACAGCGCTTCTCAGTGGGAAACGAAGTACGTGTACATCAGATTAAAGTTCAGCTTGCTTCATGTCGTCAAGACGGGCAAACTGTTTTGGAGTATTATGGAAGGTTGTGTAAGTTGTGGGATGAATTGCGGACCTACTGTCCTAGTCCTATGTGTTCGTGTGGAGCAAAAACAGAGTATGTCAAAGAAAGAGAGAAACAGAAGCTTCATCAATTTCTGTTGGGTCTTGATGATTCAAGGTTTGGAGGACTTTGCACCACTCTGGTTGGAACAACGCCTTTGCCTTCTCTCGGTGAAGCGTATTCCAAAGTTATATGCGAGGAACAAAGGTTGTCCTCTGCTCGTGGTCGTGAAGGGCAGCAGGAGGCTGTTGGCTTTGTGACTCGTCGTGATCAATCAGAGCCGTCTGCTTCGATTAATCGCCGTGAACAAAGCACTAGAGATCAATCAACTAGTCTTCTCCGTCCAAAGCACATGATATGTTCACATTGTGGAAGGACTGGTCATGAGAAGCGAGATTGTTGGCAAATTATTGGATTCCCCGAGTGGTGGAATGAGAAACCCGATCGTTCCAAAAACAGTCCGAGTGGTGGTCGTGGAAGAGGAGGCCGAGGTTTAGGCTTCAGCTCTGGTCGTGGCCGTGGACAAGCACAAGCAGCTCATACTACTAGCTCGAACTCATCCGTGTTCCCAGACTTCACACCGGAGCAATTGCGGGCTCTTTCACAGTTGATTCAAGAGAAATCAACCGAGAATGGGGCTGATAGGTTATCGGGTAAGGAAGGTTATGGTGATGTAATTTTTGATTCCGGAGCTTCCCATCACATGACTGGGAACATCTCACTCCTTACTTCTATCGAAAATACATCTCCTTGTTCAATAGGGTTTGCTGATGGAGGAAATACCCTATCAATTAGCAAGGGAGTCTTGTATCTCTCTAAGACGTTGTCATTACCGAATGTGTTATATGTGCACAATCTAAATTGCACTTTGATTTCCGTTGCCAAGTTGTTGAAACAAACCAAGTGTATTGCGATGTTTACTGATACATTGTGTGTTGTGCAGGACCGTTTTACGAGGACTTTGATTGGAGCCGGTGAGGAACGTGATGGGGTTTATCATCTTACGGATGTCATGGAAGGAAAGAGTCATAGAGCCAAAGTTGTTGCTGATTCGGATTTGTGGCATCGGAGGTAGGACATCCGTCTTTTTCAGTGCTTTCTTCTTTACCAATGTTTTCTAGTTGCTCAAAATCTGCTTGTTCTAGTTCATGTGAGGTGTGTCTTAGAGCAAAGCAGACTAGAGAGGTTTTTCCAGACAGTGTTACTAAATCTAAAGAATGCTTTTCACTTATTCATTGTGACGTATGGGGTCCATACCGCATCCCTCTTCTACTGGTGCTCGCTATTTCTTAACAATTGTCGATGACTTTACTCGTGCGGTTTGGACTTTTCTGATGCTTGAAAAGTCGGAAGTGAGCAATTTGTTACGTAACTTCTTCTCTTATGCTGAACGACAATTCAACAAGCAGGTGAAAATGGTCCGAAGCGACAATGGCACAGAGTTTATGTGCATGTCGTCATTCTTTAGAGAGAAAGGAATAGTTCATCAAACTTCCTGTGTAGCGACGCCTCAACAAAATGGAAGAGTTGAAAGGAAGCACCGACACATTCTCAATGTATCTCGTGCCTTGTTGTTTCAAGCACATTTACCGGTTAAATTTTGGGGCGAAGCTATACTTACTGCGGCATATGTTATCAATAGAACACCATCTGCAATTCATAAAGGAATGTCTCCATATGAGTTGTTGCATGGTGTTAAACCATCGTATGACCAGCTTCGAGTTTTTGGTTGTGAGTGTTACACACATCGTACTTCAAGAGACAAAGACAAATTTAGAGAACGGAGTCGTCGCTGTGTCTTCTTGGGTTATCCGTTGGGCAAGAAAGGATGGAAAGTATATGACGTTGAGAGCAATCAGTTTGTAGTTTCACGAGATGTCGTATTTAAGGAAACCGTGTTTCCCTACTCTACCTTGTCGTTGTCTTCAACGCCTTCTCCGGTTATTCCTATTGAAAGTGATGATGATTAGGTGTTTTCCCACATTACCGAGCCTTTAGTAAGGGGGAGAACACACTACACGAGATCATCACGTATCTGATTCTGAACCATAGGAAGTTATAAGTTCTGAGCATGTTCCGGTAGTCACTCAGCCGGAACCACTTGGTCGTGGTCTTCGTGACAAAACTCAGTCGGTCCGTCTTAAAGATTATGTTACGTTTAATGCAACTTGTACTCAAGACCCCCATCACGCTCTTCCCAGCTCTCTAAATCAATCCTCCACGGTCCAAGGTACTTCTTTGTACCCATTAACACATTTTATCTCTGACGACAAATTTTCTCCCATGCATAAATCTTTCCTAACAGCTATAACATCTGAAGAGGAACCCAAACACTTTAAACAAGCTATGGGAATCAAAGTATGGGATGATGCAATGGGGACCGAGGTAGTTGCACTTGGGACGAGTCAAATATTTTTTGGGTATCGAAGTTAGTCGTGGACCGGAAGGATTTTTTTTGTCTCAACGCAAGTATGCACTAGACATCATTGTGGAAACTGGTAATCTCGGTTCCAAACCAGCTGTGACTCCTCTTGAACAAAATCATCAATTGGCAACAATAAAAAGTCCACTACTTGAAGACCCGAAGAAGTATCGCCGGTTAATGGGAAGGTTGATTTATCTTCTTAACACAAGACCAGAGTTGTGTTATGCAGTCCATATCTTGTCACAATTTATGCAGGCTCCCAATGAAGCTCATTGGGATGCTGCTCTCAGGGTTCTCCGATTTTTAAAAGGCTCTCCGGGTTAAGGCATTCTCCTCAAATCTGATTCGGATTTGTCTCTAACAGTGTATTGTGATTCAGATTGGGATGATGCAATGGGGACCGAGGTAGTTGCACTTGGGACGAGTCAAATATTTTTTGGGTATCGAAGTTAGTCGTGGACCGGAAGGATTTTTTTTGTCTCAACGCAAGTATGCACTAGACATCATTGTGGAAACTGGTAATCTCGGTTCCAAACCAGCTGTGACTCCTCTTGAACAAAATCATCAATTGGCAACAATAAAAAGTCCACTACTTGAAGACCCGAAGAAGTATCGCCGGTTAATGGGAAGGTTGATTTATCTTCTTAACACAAGACCAGAGTTGTGTTATGCAGTCCATATCTTGTCACAATTTATGCAGGCTCCCAATGAAGCTCATTGGGATGCTGCTCTCAGGGTTCTCCGATTTTTAAAAGGCTCTCCGGGTTAAGGCATTCTCCTCAAATCTGATTCGGATTTGTCTCTAACAGTGTATTGTGATTCAGATTGGGGTTCTTGCCCCTTGACGCGACGTTCACTCAGTGCCTTTGTAGTTATGTTTGGGGGTTCTCCAATTGCTTGGAAAACAAAGAAGCAGAAGACGGTTGCTCATTCTTCGGCAGAGGCAGAATATCGGTCTATGGCAGCTGCGTTACGGGAAATACAATGGCTTCGCCGCTTGTTAGCTGATTTGGGCGTGGACCAATCTACTCCAACACGTTTATTTTGTGATAGTAAGGCAGCAATTCATATCGCTGCTAATCCGGTGTTTCACGAGCGTACCAAACATATTGAGAGAGATTGTCATGCTGTGCGTGATGCTGTCCAGGCAGGCGTTATTACCACTGAGCACATTCGTACCAAAGATCAGGTAGCGGACATACTAACGAAGTCATTGGGGAGAGTTTTATTTCAGTATTTACTGTCTAAGTTGGGTGTTTCTGATCTCCACACTCCAACTTAAGGGGGAGTATTACGGAGTCGGTTTGTGTTAGGCTCATGGGCCTTGTGTGTGTTGGGTTGTATGTTAGCTTGTGAGTCAAGTAAATTGTTTAGGGTTTCTTTGTCTTGTATATATACACATGTATGGCCGTCAATGAAAGACAAGAGGAACTTGTCAACATTTACAAAGTCTTTCAAAGTAATCTAGCCAAATAATAAACCTCTTGGGCTCAAGAACATGCTAAAAATTGAAAGTTGTCATAAGGGAGTGTGGTTCACCCACGCAACTCCAAAATACTCTTTCGTAACGTGGCTTGCGATTCACAATCGTCTACAAACCGGAGACAGGATGAAATGTTGGAACTTGGGCGTCAACACATTGTGTATGTTTTGCGATAGCGAGGAGGAGACGCGAGACCATCTCTTTTTCGGATGCAGGACCACGGGTTTGCTGTGGAAAGAGCTAATGCACAAGCTTCTTGGCAATGGTTTTACGGCAGCATGGGACCAAATTATTACACTTCTCACTGGACAGATCTCCAAATTCAGGTTGTTCCTAATCCGCTATGCATTCCAATCGGTGCTCTACATTGTTTGGGGTGAACGAAACCGGCGTCGTCATGGGGAAATACCTATGACAACAACAGCTTTGGCAAAGCAAATCGATAAAAACATCCGCAACAAAATCAATGTCATCCGCAGTAAGGGCGACTACAAATACTCCAAGGCGATGGAGCTCTGGTACTCCACCCGCTAAGACGTTCAGTTGTAATCTATTTCTCAACTAGCTAAGTTTAGGGGTCTATTAAGAAGTTCAAAATAACGATGCATTAATATGTATAAACGTTTGATTTGAATACAATTTAACATTCAATTCAAAAAAAAAAAAAAATTGAAAGTTGCCTCACGTTTTTGCTCAAGAACATGGAAGTTAGGGTTTTTAAAAAATCATACCTTGGATGTGGAGAGGTGAGGGGGTGAAAAATCGGATCTCTGTGTGATTTTCGGCAATTATTCGTGTATCAAAAGAGAAAGACTCAAAAAAATTTGAATTCTAGGGTTTAAATAGCCAAAAAATCGAATTCTAAGGTCTAAAGAGCAAAAAAAAAAAAAAAAAAAAACCTTACATGGAGACTAATGATATTTCTTTTTTAAGATGTAACTTATTCAAACATTTTTCGCTCAACAATTATTGGATTCACCCCTAGTGTCCCTCTCCATTAGCCAATCACAACTTGGTTAAAAATAAATTATATTAAATCATTAAAATAATAATGGAAACCACTAATTCTCTTTTCTAATTTAAAATATAGACAATAAATTAAAATAATTAATATAATTAACAAAATTAATTAGATTAAATCATTAAATCTTAAAAATCTAAACCACAAATATTAAATCCTAAACCCAAAACCCCAAATACTAAACCCTAAACCCTAAATACTAAACCCTAAACCCTAAATAATAAACCCTAAACCCCAAATCCTAAACCGAAACCCCATATAATAAACTATAATCCCAAATACTAAATCTCCTAGAGTTATTCAAGAATTATTTGGGGTTTAGGATTTAGTATTTGGGGTTAGAGTTTATTATTTGGGGTTTAGGGTTTATTATTTGGGGTTTAGGGTTTAGTATTTAGGGTTTATTATTTGGGGTTTAGGGTTTAGTATTTGTGCTTTAGATTTTTAAGATTTAATTATTTAAGAGAAATTTCAAAAAATGCCACTTTTCAAGTACCATTTTACAAAAATGTCACACTTTTGAAATATTTACAAAAATGCCACTTTTTAAAAATATTTTTTCTTTATATTATTTATGTTTGGGTTAATTATGTTCTATTAAGGTTTAGTTTTGAGTGTTTATGGGGTTTTAGGTGTCAAAACATGTTTTAAAGTTTATAATTTTAAGATATATGCTCTATAAATCTATAATTAGTGGCATTTTTGTAAATATACACCCCTAAATGGCATTCTTGCAAATATGCACACAAAAGTGGCATTTTGTAATTGCCCCATGATTTAATCTAATTTTTTTGTTATTATATTAATTATTTTTATTTATGGTCTATATGTCATAATTAGAAAAGAGAATTAATGGTTTCCATAATTATTTTAGTGATTTAATATAATCTATTTTTTAACTAAATTGTGATTGGCTAATAGGAGGGGTGAATTATTGCAAAAACGTGAATTATTGCTATGATTTTTATCTTTCAAATCGATTCATTAGTGAATTATTATGTTTTTATGGATTCACCATATATGGTGGAGTAAGATTTTCTTTCGAAAGTCTTGGTTAGGAGCGCTACTTTATCCAACTAAGGTTTTCTTTCGAAAGTCTTAGTTAGGAGCGCTACTTTATACAGCACAAACCATTTTAATTGTATTACGGGATGAGCGACAGTTTCATCACTAATTAATTTTCTGACACCATTTTTTTTTGTTGATGTTACGATTCGTTTTTGTTAAATTTTAAAATATTATTTTTTCTATTAATATTGATGTGTATTGCACACTTCCTAATTATATAGTTTTAGTTTTGTATTCATGACAATTCAATATCATATCATAAAATATTAAATATAAAGGCAAATGAGGATATATTTTACTGATCACTTATTTGTTTGTGTACATTTTTTTTCGAATTTATTTCGTTTTTTCAATTTGTCTATGCAAGTTTTTTTCCTGATCACGATCACACTTTATTTATCGATTAGACGAATACATTTTTGAATTAAACTATTTAGTGTAACTTGAATTTATTTTAGTTTCTAATTAATGAGAGTCATATATATGACCAATTAAATACTAACCAAACTCGCGTTCTTTTGCATCAAATAAGTTTGTAATAAAAAAAATTATTACATGATTGGTCGTCTTTTATTTTGTAGAAAATACGTTTGTAATAAAAAAATTATTTATCAGACAAGTTATAATATGTTTTGCTTCTATCGAGAAATTTGCATTATCTCAACAGAGATGTTGGAATGCATCTTTGAGTTTTATTTCGTTAGAACCTTAAATTGTAAGGAAAAAATAATTGTTGTTTGATTTTTTTTCTCACTCTTTTTATCGTTTTTCTGCGATTTTTATCTTTCACATCGATTTATTTATGAATTATTATGTTTTTCTGCCTTCATAATTTGTGGAGGAGTAAGATTTCTTTTTTAGAGTATTGGTTAGGAAATGATTGACAATTTTAACATCCTAACAACCTTAAAATTCCTAAAATCACTAATTAATTTTTTCACACCACTTTTTTTTTTTTGTAATGTTACGATTCCTTTTATTAAAATTTTTGTGACTTTATTTTTCTGAATTTTTGTTTTAAAATGGTAGTCACCTATCTAAAGTTTTAAATGTATTTTTATTGTATAGTATATTACTGAGTTTAATAAATAAAATATATATTTTTTGAACTTTTAAAAATTTATAATAACACATTTAATTTAGAATTATAATGTTTGGTGGATATCAAAGAAAGAAAAAAACTGAAATTGGTCATCTTTATGTTACAATTTAAATTTTGGAATTAACTTACATTAAACTTAACTATTAAATTGTAGAAATTAGTTGTTAATGTTATTAAAAACACTTAATTTTTTTCAATAAATAAATAAAGAAGACAAATGTCAAAAAAAATAGGTGACACATGACATCCTCTCATGACTTGGATATAACACAACCATATTCTAATAGATAATTGTTCTTTTCAATATCTCTTTTCAAATTCTTTAAATTTTTCTTAATTAGAATGTTCGAAAAACTATCATATTTAAAAAATATATATTTTTTTTAACTTTTTTTTGTTGTTTTGTCTTTTTTGTGATCAAGTATATTAAGAGTATATCTTATATTAAAATTAAATAATTCTATAATAAACTAATTAAAAAAGTATATAAGATGTTCCGATATTTTTTTTGTATTAGCGACATGCCATAATGTCATTATATAATTTTCTATCATGTTTGGTATATCAATATATTGTAACATATGGTATTTTGTATCAATAATTGATACAACAATTTTGTAAGTTTAGGCCAAGCTTAACTCATCTTGACACACCATTGACAATTTTGAACTAGATTTTTTTCTATACAATTAATATTAGAAAATGCAATTTTTTAAAAAATGTTATGAACAACATTTATTGATAGATAAAAAAATCGTTTTGAAAAAACTAAAAATCTTTTTTATGTCACCTACGATATTGATTTTTATATAGAGTATTTTATGCAAATACTCATAAAGATATGAATAAAAAATAAATTTATATAAAAAAACTATCATTTTGTTAAAAATTTGTAGAAGCTATATAAATTCAGATAATATAAAAATCAAATTCTGTAAACCAAATATGTGATTAAAAAAAAATTAAATTTCACAAATTTTTTACACGTGTTTATCTATAAATTATTGCATATTTCACTTTATAAATTTTATCTTCCCGGTCACATGTAAACTCAACATTTTTTTCCAATAGTGGACACGGACTATAATGAAAGATTCCAAAAGAATACGTTAAATTCTAGAGCAAAATTGAAAATAGAGTATTCAAATGAAAATATTTATATATCATCGTATGATTCACTTTCATATTAAACATTTGAAAATGATGTTTGAATTTGTATAAATAGAAATTGTGAGCGTAAATATTAATATCATTTAAGTATATTAATGTTAGTATATATATATATTAAAATAGCTTTAAAAATCATCTAAATAGTTGTTCCGCGCAGCGCTTTGATTTTTACTAGTATATATATATTTGATAGTTGGTGCCGATAGTTAATTGGACGTAACATGTACTCGTTAATGCATTTTATTACCGGGAAAACACTATTACATATTAAAAATTAATTATTTTATGTAACTCACTATTATCTGTATAGTTAAAAATATATATAGTAAATATAGTTAGTTATATATTTATGTATAGTTCGTCTATATAGTTAATTTTATTCACAAACAATCAACTATACTTACTATTTTTACAAATAATTCATTATTCTATATAAATAAAATATACTCACAAATAGATTACTATTACGTATTTTCAGTATGAAGCATATAATTCATTATACTCAAACAAGTAGTTAATTATACTAAAATAAAGTTGATTATTTTGTATTTAAATAGTGAAATAGTTCACTATTTATGTCAGTAGTATTTAGTATATGATATAGTTCACTATATAATTTATATATGTAAAATTAAAAAAAAAAAATCAATTATAGAAAGAACAAAAAAACGAAAAATGCAAAAAAAAAGAAAAAAATATATGTGAACTTAAAATTATTTTCAAAAATATTATTTCTTTTTTACCATAAGAACAATTTGCATTAAATATACATTAAATGTGACAACTTTAATTGAATTGATTGAAAATGGTAAAATAGTCAAAATTTACTTCTATTTGTTACTTACTAAATTTACAAACTACACATGTTACTTTATTAATTTTCATACTTAAACATGTTATTTAACTAATTAACCCAAAATATATCATGTTAGCATGTAACTCTTCTTAAATAAATAAATAAAAAAGTGAAAATGATGATTTTTTAAATTCAAACATTAATATTTAATTTGTAAAGTTGTATGTTTATAATAAAAGCACAACTTAAATTAGAGTAATCTGGATACAACTAAACGATATAAAATAATTGTATGATCAATCGACATAAATACAATTTTTATAAAGTATTTTACATCGGTAAATGATTCATTGTTAAAAAATTATATTATATGATGTTTAAAATATTAAAGTGTTATATTTTAGTTGGATTAAAATTAGTAACATATGTATTTCAATATTTGTGAGTTCATATTAAAACAATATTGTAAATATGTTGGGATTTCCAACATGACATATATAATTAATTAGAAGATTTTGATTACTTAGTTTAATTGATGTGTCCTAAAACCCTCATTGAATAACACATCAGATTTTTCATTTAATGTCTACTCAATTGATATATAGAGGATTTATTGGGAATGAGTTTGAGTTAATCAACGGGATCGATATATAAGATTGGGTTGTATGTATTTTTTTTATCAATATTATGTTCATCTTGCTTCTGGATATTTGTGGTTGGACATACATGTCTCAAATGTATCATATAAATAACTAAAAGAATCGTACAAGTTGAGTTGAATAACTAATAGATGGTTCTTCAGCAGCTTCAATTTTTCTTCTATGCAACTTCTCTCGAAGAGTCGTGGTATCCTTGGAATATGCATCTTCTTCCTGTGGTGGTGGTGGTGTTGGCTTCCAACGCTCCACAAGTGGAACCAAATAGTTCACTGTTTAAAACATGTCTGGCCTATTTTCAACCTCTTGAGATGTGCAGTAATCAGCCCATTTTGCGATCTTCTTGATGCTCTCAATGGTATATTCGCTCTTTACTATAGTCTCATCTATCGAGTTCAAGAACTTGGTATATTTTATCTTGGGACATAACCACATCACCAAATTTCGCTCTACCTCGCTCAATATCTCGTCGTTTCATTTTCTTCATGTGATCATTTTCATTAGGATTACCCCGAATGCGTAGACGTCCGCCTTTTTTGTTACTCTATTAGTACCTACGAACATAACTTCAAAAACTTATACATTTAAAAAGTTATGGAATGAAAGTAATTTATGGAATCTAACTTACCAAGATATTGCGGGTCTATATAACCGAAGGTTCCCACCACGGTTACTGCCTGAATTGAGTATACTCCCTCGTGTGAGCTTGACACATCCAAAAAATGAAATCTTGGCTCTCATTCCATCTCCTAAAAGGACGTTGAAAGGTTTTAATTCTCTCTTCTTGCTACACCATGAAGATACTGAATTCCCCCTTACTACATCCAACGCTATGGTTATCCTCTGATTTTCACGTCAAAGGGTTATGACCACGGTTACTCCAATCGAACAAGTGATGTGCCAATGTTCCATAGGGCATATACTCGTACAAAAGCAGCGTCTCGTTGCCGTTATCACAAAATCCCAGAAGCGAAACCAAGTGCTTGTACTGAAGGCTAGTAAACACACTAGTTTCGTTATTGAATTCACTCATCATCGCCTTTCGATCAATGTAGTTTTGTCGTACAAGTGAATTTTTCATCGTTGCACTTAAGCAAAATATAAGCATAACATAAGAATTTTTTTTATATAAATTTAATTTAGTTAAGATATAAAAATCAAAATGATACTCCCCCCGTTCCTAAAAGATGTATGTTTAAGGTTATGCGCACATATTAAGAAAAACAGTTAATTTTGAATATTAAATGTATTGATTTTTGCAATAAACGATTTTCAAAAAGTTTCAGCCAATAGTATTTGAATATTTTTCTCGAAAACTACATTTTCTTATCGATAAATGACAAAAATGCATAGAAAATATAAAAAAAATCTATTTTTATGGAACAAGTTTTTTTTGTAAAGTTTTTATCTTTTAGGAACGGAGGGAATAGTTTTTAACTACCAAATACATAATAAGATGACATTAATTAGAAGATACTTCAAAAATTATAATTTATAATAATGATGATAAACTTCGAAAAGTAAAAACTACAAAAAATTTCTAAATGTAGAAAGACGTTAAAACTATAGAGAAAAAGTCGACTACTTTTAAATGAAAAATAAACGGAAATTTTATTGGTTGTTGGTTTCCTGAATGTAACTGATCGAGTTATCAGTTGTGCCGAAGTCGTTGTCATAACGTCCAGTATCACCACTGATTAGAACCCTATTAACAATTCTCAATATAATTGTGTATTAGTTTGGTGACAAAAAAAAATGCGTATTAGTTTTTGGGAAATTGACAAAAATAACACAAAAAATATAATCTAAAAACTAACTAAAATCACCATTTTTCTCTTTCTACCTCTCTATTTCTCTCTATCCAATTAGTTAGTTTCTAGATTAAAAATTTTTTTTGGTTATCCCACAAATTCACCCGTAGTTTTTAGAAATGATAGAAAGACAAATAAAAATTCTGAAGATATATATATATATCAGTAACATTTGTGTATTAAGGTGACATTTCATTTATGTGGAGCCCATCGTTATTCTTTACACACAATAACTTGTCATCTTGCGTTTGTTTTTTTTTTTTTTTTTTTGTCACAGCATCTTGCGTTTATAAATAGAACGTAATCAATAGTTACTAGGGGTTATTACGCGCTGGATTTTATTTTAAAATATTTTAGCAAAATAAATTTTAGTAATTATTGTTTTCTATAATATTGATGTGTATTGCACACTTCATAATTATATAGTTTTAGTTTTGTATTCATGACAATTCAATATCATATCATAAAATATTATATATAAAGAGGATATATTTTACTGATTAGTTATTTGTTTGTGTATTTTTTTTTCGAATTTATTTCGTTTTTTCAATTTGTCTATGCAATTTTTTTTACTGATCACGATCACACTTTATTTATCGATTAGACGAATACATTTTCAAATTAAATTATTTAGTGTACCGTGAATTTTATTTTAGTTTCTAATTAATGAGAGTCGTATATATGACCAATTAAATACTAACCAAACTCGCGTTCTTTTGCATCAAATACGTTTGTAATAAAAAAATTATTACATGATTGGTCGTCTTTTATTTTGCAGAAAATACGTTTGTAATAAAAAAAATATTGATCAGACAAGTTATAGTATGTTTTGCTTCTATCGAGAAATCTGCATTATCTCAACAGAGATGTTGGAATGCATCTTTGTGTTTTATTTCGTTAGAACCTTAAATTGTAAGGAAAGAATAATTGTTGCTTGATTTTTTTTTTTCTCACTCTTTTTATCGTTTTTCTGCGATTTTTATCTTTCACATCGATTCATTTACGAATTATTATATTTTTCTGCATTCATAATTTGTGGAGGAGTAAGATTTCCTTTTGAGAGTATGGGTTAGGAAATGATTGACAACTTTAGCAAACATGATATAAAATTATATAATGACATTATGACATGTCACCAATACAAAAAAATTATCAGAATATCTTATATACTTTTTTTAATTAGCCTATTATAGAATAATTTAATTTTAATATATGATATACTATTAATATATTTGATCATAAAAAGATAAAACAACAAAAAAAAAGTTAAATATATATATTTTTAAATATGATTTTTTTTTCGGAAGTTCTTATTAAGAAAGATTTTAAGATTTTGAAAAGAGATATTGGAAAAAAATAATTATCTATTAGAATATGGTTTTACATATTTTTGAGAAACCGTTTATATTTATATGTTTGTAACTTGAGTTTCCTCAAAACCAAAGTTATGAGAGGCTGCCATGTGTCTTCTAATTTTTTGACGTTTGTCTTTTTAATTTATTTATTAAAAAGTAAAAATTAAATGTCTTTTAATAACTTTATCAATTAGTTCTAACAATTTAATAGGTAAATCTTATGTAAATTAATTTCAACAAAAATTACATTTAAGTATCTCTAAATATATGTATATAAAATATATATTTCATTTACCAAATTAAACAGTATACTATACAAAAAAACGTTTAAAACTTAAAACCATTTTAAGGTTTCTTCAAAACCAAAATGATGAGAAACTATCATGTTCTTAATTTTTTGACATTTAGATTTTTAATTTATTTATTAAAAAATAAAAATTAAATGTGTTTTAATAACTTTATCAATTAGTTCTAATAATTTAATACGAAATTCTTATAAAATTAAATGTCTTGTGCACAATTATGTAATTCTTATGTAAATATATGTATATAAAATATATATTTCATTTACCAAATTAAACAGTATACTATAAAAAAGTTTAAAACTTAAAACTTTGGCTTTTATATAGGTAACTGTGATTTTAAAACAAAAATCATAGAAGATAAGATTTAATAAAAATGCATCACATGAAAACAAAAAAAAGATGATATGTGATATTTAAAAAAAATGTTTAAGATGCATAACGTTTTATTAAATATTTTCATAACTTTCAAATCCAATTTACCAATCACTTCTTAATACAATTAAAAAAAAGTTGTGTTAGACAAAATAACTTTTCTAACCAAGATTTTTGAAAGAAAACCTTACTCCACCACAAATTATAAATCTAGAAAAAAGATTTATTTTACCAATGAATCAAAGTGAAAGATAAATATCACAGCAAATCGACAAATAAAGTGAGATACAAATACAATCAAAACAACAATGGGGCAAATACAAAAATACCATTTTTTGTGTGCATATTTGCAAGAATACCACTTAGGAATGTCCATTTACAAAAATGCCAAAATGTTTTGAACCATACGCTATTTTTTTTTTATCTTTACCAAAAAATTTTGTTTTAATCAGGCATCACGTGAACTCTACCCTCCAATGTAGGTTACAACTCACACATGCTAATCCTTTGTTATGTATTTTAATTTTAGGGAAGCATGTGATAAATATGCAAGACACGCTGAAAAATTAGCGTTCAAGCTTTTAGAACTCATCTCATTAAGCTTAGGTTTACCAATGCAAAATATGAAATAATTATTAAAATGAAAGTGGTTAACAAACACATTCGGAAAGTAAAAATAGTACTTTTGTGTTAAAAGTAAAAGTGTAGGAAAGTAAAAACTCTCTTCTCCTTTGGTCAGATATCTCTAGCGCTGATTCATTTGTACTGACATAACAAAACATAAATTGAATAGTCTCTCGGTCTCTTACATCCTTTTTCATATACATACACTTTCTTTTCTTTTCTTTTCTTTTTTGAGAAAATACACTTTTTATTATAAAGGTCATATACATACATAATAAATTTGTGTAAACCCACTGGGTATTTTTTTTCTTTTTATTTTTGGTATTTTCATTTTCCTAGTAAAATATCAACCACTAGGAAATGTCCACGCGGTGCATGAGGTTTAAAAATTAACATTAATAATTTCTACTTATTGATTATTTATGTATTTAATATTATATAATTTTGGTGGTTATAATAAATAATTATCTAAGTTATAAGACTAAACATTTGCACCAAATTACAATGTTATATATATATATATACGATAGTCCGTTCATTAGTAAAAATTATATCATAAGGAAGATATTTTATTTGGTACAGATTCTTAGCTTGTATGTCTGAATCAATATTCACTACAGTTTTCTAAAAAAGTGATTCATCGTCTTTTTTGCACCAAATACGACAAGTTGCTACAAATCTATTGTAAGACAAGTTGTAGTATGTTTTACTTCAACCGAAACATCTATATCATCTCAACAGAATTATTTTTCTGGATTCACATGAATGAGAGTCTTGGTTACTTTGTCCAACACAAATTGTTTCAATTGCTTTACATGGTGATTAGTAAATTGACATTAAAAGCTATGAAAACATTTTTAAAAATGTTCAAATTCTAAATTTCTCCAATCAAACTTGTTGGATTTAGCACCCGTAAAAGTCCTAAATTCATTCTTTAATTTTCTCACATCATATATTTTTTTTCATATTATGTTTTATTCTATCATACCTTTTCTTTTGTGATTTTTTTTTAATTGTCATAGTATGGAAAAAAAATTGTATAGAATATTTTTGCATTTGATAAATAAAATATATATTTTTTATACTAAATTTACATTAAAATATAGTAATTTACATAAGAATTATATAAATACTAGGTAAAGGACCCGTATATATGCGGGTTTATAATAAAATATTTTATAACCCGTGAAATAATCAAATTCTGAAAGTTAAAATCAAAATTTAATCATATATAAAAATAAAAATTAAGATCGAAACATTAATACTAAACATATTAAACAGTTACTTATTTATCTTGATTTTTATCTTATTTGATTTCCACCTAAATTTGATCACATTTTAAAAAAATAATTAATTTTTTTTATTCATGTTTGAAGTAATTTAATTTTTGCTACTTCCGTACTTTAGTTTTTAAAAATCTTGATGAATTAATTTCTCATGTTCCTATTTGAATTTTTCAATTTTATAAATATCTTATAACTTGTGAAAAAAAAACACGAAAAATGCAAAACCATTGATAGAGAAGTTTCATCGTTATTAAGTTGTTTTGACTCTTTTATTATATTATTTTCTTTTCAATTAAATTTGTCACATATTTTCAAACAATTAATTTTTTCTATTCCTAATCGAATTAGGTTTATTTATTTTTTATGTATCTACTCATATATCTATTTTTCCAAAATCTTGACAAATCAAATTTCATATTTTTAGTTGCAAACTAAAATTGTAAATTTTAATAAGATTTTCTTCACATAACTGATTCCCAACTTTTGCAAGAAGAGAATGATCATAAAGCCTTGAATAGTATTTTATTGCGTTAAATAAAATCAAATTATGGTTAGACATTAATCAAGTAATTAGTAATACATTAAGACTCTTATTGATATAAAATAAAAATACGCTAATATTTTCATCAAGTAATAGAAAAACTATCCCTATAATCTCATTATTTTCATAAAATTTATTATCTACCACTTTATGATAAGACGTACGACAGTACGACTATAAACACGTTTTGTATTTAACTGGTCTTATCTTAAATAATTGATGTTTTTCTTGGGTTGAGTAGTCAATAATGTGATGATATCTATGTTGTAAATAATAAAACAAAAAAATTCAAGGTAGTTTTTTTTTATTAATATCACAAACTAAAACACATCGATCTCACCCATCGAATAAGAGAGTAATTGATTTATTTTTGATGAAAAAGCTTTTGTGGAAGAAAATTATCGAAGCTTAAAATTTTGGTGAGAAAATTAAGAAAGCACAAAAAACTTGTTATATGAAGGCAAAATATCATAATCCATGAAGATTTGGGTATGTAAACCTAAGTCTAATGGAACTCAAAAGGTTTTTACTCATATAATAATTATACTGTTATGAAAAAAATTATAAAAAAATAGAATGAGTATTTATTACAAATGTCACTTAATTTTTTCATAATTTTATTTGATTATTTACTTTTTCAAAACTTTAGCATATGCAGCAACAATTCAATTTCGTTAGCAAAATATTATATCATAAATTATGTATATTAACTTGTTTTATTAATCGATTAATTTATTTAATTTATTACTTTTTAAAAAATTAAGCAGATTCAACATATTCTGCTCATACTATTTAAGGATGATATTATTCAATTCGATTCCTCAAAAAAATTATTAAAAATTCAATAGATTCAACAATTCAGCAAATTCAGCCGGTACTATTTAGACTCCTAGTCCAAAACATAAAAGAAACAGAGAGTTGAGTAAAGCATGAACAATTCTGTCCAAAGTGCACAACTTTACCATTAGTGATAAAAAATATGTAGTGGCAATTTCTAGTAATTAATTTTAGTTTGTTTGACATTTTAGTAATTAATTTTTTTTGTTCTTACGAAATGATAGTACAAATGAGTTATTACAAAAAATAATGAGCAATACAATGCATGTCAACCAATCTGGTGAGATAAGTTATGATAACAAAATTAGGATGGTATGTGGCAGTGCGTTGTAAACTATTTTCTTCTTTTCTTGAAATATAAATTGTCACGTAAATTATATCATTAACATTAGTACATAATATTGGTAATTATTTCCCACCTATAAAATATACAAACCACATACAATTTAGCATTTCATTAAAATCTTTGGAAAGAAGAGCATTTGATAGAATGTTCGAATCAGAAATACAAGAAAAAATGATCACAAACAAATAAAAAACTACTCTTCAAAGGCCTCAGCGATCATCGAAATGAAAGCACTAAACTTGCCTCCTCCTTCTTCATCTCCACCATCATCTCCTTCCTCTTCCTCTTCCTCTTCTTCTTCTTCTTCCTCCTCTTCTTGTCCTTCCTCTGTTCCTCCTTCCTCTTTTCCACCGCCTCCGTGGTGTCGTGGATGCTTAATCTTCGTGAGGGTGGCTCCGAGACCAACCATTGCTGCAGCTATCTTCTCTCTCTTTGATCCTTCTTTCTTCTTTTCTTCCTCTTTTTCATCTTTTGAGTGATGGTGAAGGTGGAATATTCCTCTATGCCTATGTGATTTTTCCTTCTCGTTTCCCGGCGATGAATCTTGTGTTCCGATGGCTCGTTCGACGTAGGCAGCCTCCATGGTTTCATGTAATTGTTTCTCCATCCTCTTTCTTTCTTTGTCTCTGTGTTCTTTTCTTTTCTTCTTTTTTCTTCTCCGAAATCGTGCTTTGAACTCTGTTGTGTATGCTTGCTTATAAACACGGTCCATGATCCGCTTGCATCTTATGTTATTCATATAATATTATTATTTATTATTATGCTCTTGATCACTCTACTCGCTAGTTTTGGCACCAACGCTTTGACTTTTCAATTTCATCCAACCTTGACCGAGCAAAAATGATTGCAACATTAATTAATGCTTTTTGGTTTAAAGGTTACTTTGGTTTGTCTTTTTAGGTAAAAGTAAAACAAATGGTGTTTTTAGTTTTTTTTTTAAATAAATGAAGGAGTCTGAATTTTTGGTTCATAATTTTTTCGGTATCTAAAGTGTCTTTAAAAATTCTGATTTAAAGAATAACTCTTCGTTCTAAATAAAATTTAAACTTAGAACACAAAAAAACCAATCCGGTGTTCCTTTTCTTTTTTATAAGCATTCTTTTAACTCAGTAACAGCAACCAAAATTAAAGGGCTCCAAATTAAAATTTGTTTTAGACTCTTTAGTTAATAGTTTTGGAATTTCTTTGGAAGAATTTTAAACTTTCCAGAAAAAGTCAAAATCCGCCGTATAATGGTAAGAGAATGGCTTCAAAAACTTATAGAAGTATCTGATATAGAAATTTGTATTTTGACAAAATGACAACAAGATCTTAGAATTTTTGTAAAAGTTAAAATTGTAAACATAACAGAAAACAGAATATAGAGTTAATAAATAAAAAATTGCATCATGCGTCTACATTATACAATTTGCAAACAAAAGGTTGGTTAAAAAAGTGATTCATTTCTAAAAGTATTAAAACATAAAAGTAATATAGTTGATTCGGTCTAAAATTATTAATTTACTTGTAAATAGTCGGGCAGATGAGCTTAACAGACTGGATGTTTTTTTTTTTTTTTTTTTGTCACAACGAGATTGGATTTAAATTACAAAATGAGACTTGCTCAAGCAAGCATAACATTGAATATAATAATGAGCCTCCTCCACTTGGACTTAGATATATGTTTGGTAGTGACAATAATTACGTATGGACTTGCATTGACTTAGTAAATAAAGAAATATCCAGTTTATAATTTTTACATTTCGTGCTACTATAATCTCGTTTTTAAATCATATTATCTCTAAATTATTGAAGATTTTAAAAAGTAAATTACACTTATACAAATATAATGCATATCTCTGTAGTTTGTAATTTTTGAATGAAAAGACTATTTTACCTCCAATATTTTTATTTTATTTTCCTAAACATCTGCATATATTTATAATTATTAACTATATACTATAAGAAACCAAAATCATTATTTTATAATTTGGTGGCTATACTTATTTATAAATATTTTTATGTCGTACTAGGTAATGTTCATGACTTTCCTCTAAATACAAAAACGTCAATATCATATTTACTAGAGATTGTCCACGCGTTGCGTGGAGTTTAAAAATTAACATTAAAAATTTCTAGTTATTGATTACTTGTGTACTTAACGTTATATAAATTTGGTATTTATAGTAAATAATTATCTAAGTTAGAAGGCTAAGCATTTTTAGCAAATTGTTGGACATATACAATGTTATATATAAAAGAAATAGACCGTTCATTAATAAAAATTACATAGGGAAGACATCTTCTTTTGTACAAATCCTTAACTTGTATGTTTGAATCAATATTCACTACGATTTTCTAAAAAATGATTGGTCGTATGTTTTTTTGCATCAAATATGTCTGTAAAAATCTATTGATAAGACAAGTTGTTGTATGCTTTGATTCTACCGAGACATCTACATCATCTTAACAGAGGTATTGGTATGCATCTTTTTGTTTATTTCATTAAAATCTTGAATCATAAGGAGATAATAATTGATACTTGATGGTATTTTTGTGTCACTCTATTTATCGTTTTGTTGTGATTTTTATCTTTTACATCAATTCATTAGTGAAGTGATTCTGTTTTTCTGCATTTTCAATTTGTGGTGGAGTAAAGTTTTCTTTCAAGAGTCTAAGTTAGGAACGTTAATTTGTCCAACACAAATTGTTTCAATTGCATTAGAGGGTAATTGGTAAATTGGTTTTAAAAGCTATGAAAACATATATGGATTTCATTCTTTCGCATTCTTTAGAGTATGTGGGTTAATTTATTCTTGAATTCTTGTTTGAATGTGAAGTTCTATATCTAAGCATTCATTGCTTTAAAAAGGTGAAATGTTTTGGATTATTAAAAGATTCACATTTATGTCGTCGTACCATCTTTTTCAAAGACCGAGGAAAACTACTGATTTTCTTTGTACTACCACTATGTTATTTTTTTTTATTACTTGCACACACAAAACTATCACTTTAAAACATCTAAACATATAAAAAAAAAACTAAACATACATCTTTTGGGGATCTCAAAGACGAACCAAATATGTTCTGAACACGAAAGCTTGAAGTTTCTCGATATATATTTTTTTCAAATAACATGAAGCTTATCAGAGAGTTTCGCTCTGTGATCTCATGCTGCTTGATCCTTCTCTTAAACTCCCAGAGTTTGTTCTCACTTTCTTCTATGTCGCTTACTTCGCACCTGTCTCCACCACCACGAATATTTTTAATACAGTCTTTAGTATGTCTTTCTAAAACTACAAATTTCCTCTTTTGATTCTTGTTTCAGTCGCTAAATAATATCGAATCAAGAACTGTGACACTTAAACAATATAAAAAGCACATTATCAATATAGAAAATAAAGACCTTGTAAAAGCCATGATGATACTAACTATACTCTTAAAAACCAATACTCTTGGAATATATAATGTAGGAATCCAGTAAAAGGAAAAATATGTAAAAAACATGAACATTGAGTCCACACGTGGCAAAAAAAAATAAAACTTATATAGAAAAATGCAATAATTAATTTGAACAAAATAACATTGATATACTTATATACATTAAAAATACACTACCATGTTCATTCTCCTAAAAATCAATTTCTGATTTAGAGCTTTAAAGAAATCTGTGTTCGGTTCTGGTTCCTAATATAGAGTTTTGAGTTTTCCAAGAAATTAGTAAGTACTCAGTTTCATTATTAGTATATTTATTAGCATATCAATTTATTACAGAATGAGTGTCAAATCGAGCAACTGGTAAGATCAACTTTGGATTAGAACTTTTTCTGCTGCATGTGTCATGATCGATTTCTTGAATGCCGGAAACATAAAGCTTCACAATCTGAATTTCTAAGTGAATGATTCAAAAACTATACCATGAGAAAGAGTTAGGAAAATGCTCAAACGATGCCGAAGACCACAAAAGCGTGTTGGTTAGAGATATGTCACAGAGTGAAACCCCGAGGCCATAAGTTCTTACAGTTCAAGAGCCTGCAACTTTGAAGCATAGTGCCAAAGTTAAAGAAGAAGACTAAGAAACCAAAGAACAAACATAAACAAGTGTGGACATGAAAGAAGATAAGTACGAAGAGGAAACAGAGGCATTAACGACCATCATTTCATTTGTTGACCAAAGAATATGGTTGGAATATTGATTCCGTCATGCGTTTGGTTCTCTGTGTGTGATCTTGTTACGCGATTAGAACTAATATATAAGTAATCGCTACAAAAACATTGTATCTTATCATAAAAAGTTTCTTAGACTTTTCAGTTTTCACATGTGTCCATCTATAAACTGTCTGCATTCTTTTAGTCATTTAGTCAATATATGAGACCTTCCAACCAGGTTAATGTACAAGTAAAAAAGTTGGATAAGTATGTTGAACATTGCAGGCTAGAGATCCAACATGAGAATTAGAAAAGGGAAAAATTGTAGAAGTCATTTAGCCTACTGAACGATTTCTAAAAGCAATAGTCAAATGTTGTCGATTAAAGAATGGATACAGTAAAAAATATGGTTCTTGATATCAACATGGTCGGCCAATATGTATTCTGTGCTTGTTTTTCCTAGGTATTTTTATTGATCATATCATACGATGTCTCTTACACACTACTACACTTCATTTATTGGATATTCAAGAACCACTCATATATTAAATACTAGAGAATAGCCCACGCGTTACGCGGGATTAAAAATAATACCGGGAAATATACAATAATTTGTAGGAAAATATATATCAGCTTTTGAACTTGATTATTTTCTAGTTAATATAGACATATTGAAATTCTGAATCTCAAACCATGTTAATCTAATCTGATTTTAAAAGTCGCGGAGTGACCAACCTTTTTACTTGATGCATGACTACAATCATGGGAAATTCAAGTTATGAGTAACAAAGTCATGATATGTTAACTACTTTTTCTATCAGCAAAAGTAAGGATTTTAAATTTAATGAATAACTAAACTGCCTCCCATGCATTAGCACGGACAGCTAATGAATAAATCTAATCGCCTAATAATGTTGAGTACTTGGCTAGACACACAAGTTTCTTAAGTGGAAGTTGGATCTTTATGTTCTTGGACATATCAAGTCTTTCAAGATCGTGGAAAGACAGAAGATTCAAACAACCAACAGTAGATTCCACAAAGTCGCCCGCTAATGCTAAGCATTTCCTTTGGCATATTCATGAATTTCTCTGAATGTGAAAGAAGAGGCAGAATTCCAATGAAATTGCGAGAACCACCCTTAATGTGGAACAGGTACAAATTTGGTCGAGAGCATTATTCTTTGTCACTGAATGCTACCTTCGTAGCGGTTGAAGTTGCCACAGCTTTAGCCTCAGTCATCACTAATACGATGAAGCTGTAACAAAAACATAGACACCAATAGAATGGGTATTAAGAGATGATAACAAACTCTCATCAATTCGAAGACTGGATACAAAGATACGAAAAGGGTCTCGTCACTTGGTTCGGGGCTCGTGGCTCTTGTTAGATTGTATTAATAGTCTTTTGTCTAATGTTCTAAACAATTTCAAAACAACGTTGCACTTGATGTAAAAACGACTTTTTTTTATTTGAATACAATTTAACATTCACTTGAAAAAAAAAAAGAGAGTATGTATGTGTGAGAGAAAGGCTTTGAACCCTAGCGTTACCTTTTCAATTGATGAGTCGGTATCATTTGATGCCATTGGCCAAAAAAAAATTTTGGAATATGAATGACTATGGGGGTGAGGATTATGAGAAATTTGTAGGGAAAAATAAAACTGATAGCAAATAAATGGTAATAACTCCATTTGAATTTAGAATTACGTTTTTGTAAAGTTCCACTTAATTTTGACATTTTACCCTCTAGATAATTAAAATTGTCTAAACGTGCATATGTTGCAAAAGGAATAATAAGAAGATGAAGTCTCATCTCTCTCGTTTCTTTCTCTTTAACTTATAAATATATATAAACACATATGTCTATCTATATTACATACGCATGTCTCACCTTATATTAGCAAAATTTATAACAGAATTGTCATATATTTTTTTCCGCGTCCTAATTTATTATTTAGAAGAGACTGTCCACGCGTTGTGTAGATTTAAAAATGGAGATTTGCAAAAATGTCACTTTTTGTATGCACATTTGCAAAAATGTCATTTAGAGATATTCATTTGCAAAAATACCACTAATTATAGATTTTTAAACCCTATATCTTAAAATTCTAAATACTAAAAAATGTTTTGACCCTTAAACCCCCTAAACCCTCATAATTAAATCCTAATAAAACATAATTAACCCAAACATAAATAATATAACGAAAAAATAATTTTGAAAAAGTGGTATTTTTGTAAAGATTTCAAAAGTGTAGCATTTTTGTAAAGTGGTATTTGAAAAGTGTCACGTATATTATATCATTAACATTAGTACATAATATTGGTAATTATTTCCCACTTATAAAATATACAAACCACATACAATTTAGCATTTCATTAAAATCTTTGGAAAGAAGAGCATTTGATAGAATGTTCGAATCAGAAATACAAGAAAAAATGATCACAAACAAATAAAAAACTACTCTTCAAAGGCCTCAGCGATCATCTCCACCATCGAAATGAAAGCACTAAACTTGCCTCCTCCTTCTTCATCTCCACCATCATCTCCTTCCTCTTCCTCTTCTTCTTCTTCTTCTTCTTCTTCCTCCTCTTCTTGTCCTTCCTCTGCTCCTCCTTCCTCTTTTCCACCGCCTCCGTGGTGTCGTGGATGCTTAATCTTCGTGAGGGTGGCTCCGAGACCAACCATTGCTGCAGCTATCTTCTCTCTCTTTGATCCTTCTTTCTTCTTTTCTTCCTCTTTTTCATCTTTTGAGTGATGGTGAAGGTGGAATATTCCTCTATGCCTATGTGATTTTTCCTTCTCGTTTCCCGGCGATGAATCTTGTGTTCCGATGGCTCGTTCGACGTAGGCAGCCTCCATGGTTTCATGTAATTGTTTCTCCATCCTCTTTCTTTCTTTGTCTCTGTGTTCTTTTCTTTTCTTCTTTTTTCTTCTCCGAAATCGTGCTTTGAACTCTGTTGTGTATGCTTGCTTATAAACACGGTCCATGATCCGCTTGCATCTTATGTTATTCATATAATATTATTATTTATTATTATGCTCTTGATCACTCTACTCGCTAGTTTTGGCACCAACGCTTTGACTTTTCAATTTCATCCAACCTTGACCGAGCAAAAATGATTGCAACATTAATTAATGCTTTTTGGTTTAAAGGTTACTTTGGTTTGTCTTTTTAGGTAAAAGTAAAACAAATGGTGTTTTTAGTTTTTTTTTTAAATAAATGAAGGAGTCTGAATTTTTGGTTCATAATTTTTTCGGTATCTAAAGTGCCTTTAAAAATTCTGATTTAAAGAATAACTCTTCGTTCTAAATAAAATTTAAACTTAGAACACAAAAAAACCAATCCGGTGTTCCTTTTCTTTTTTATAAGCATTCTTTTAACTCAGTAACAGCAACCAAAATTAAAGGGCTCCAAATTAAAATTTGTTTTAGACTCTTTAGTTAATAGTTTTGGAATTTCTTTGGAAGAATTTTAAACTTTCCAGAAAAAGTCAAAATCCGCCGTATAATGGTAAGAGAATGGCTTCAAAAACTTATAGAAGTATCTGATATAGAAATTTGTATTTTGACAAAATGACAACAAGATCTTAGAATTTTTGTAAAAGTTAAAATTGTAAACATAACAGAAAACAGAATATAGAGTTAATAAATAAAAAATTGCATCATGCGTCTACATTATACAATTTGCAAACAAAAGGTTGGTTAAAAAAGTGATTCATTTCTAAAAGTATTAAAACATAAAAGTAATATAGTTGATTCGGTCTAAAATTATTAATTTACTTGTAAATAGTCGGGCAGATGAGCTTAACAGACTGGATGTTTTTTTTTTTTTTTTTTTGTCACAACGAGATTGGATTTAAATTACAAAATGAGACTTGCTCAAGCAAGCATAACATTGAATATAATAATGAGCCTCCTCCACTTGGACTTAGATATATGTTTGGTAGTGACAATAATTACGTATGGACTTGCATTGACTTAGTAAATAAAGAAATATCCAGTTTATAATTTTTACATTTCGTGCTACTATAATCTCGTTTTTAAATCATATTATCTCTAAATTATTGAAGATTTTAAAAAGTAAATTACACTTATACAAATATAATGCATATCTCTGTAGTTTGTAATTTTTGAATGAAAAGACTATTTTACCTCCAATATTTTTATTTTATTTTCCTAAACATCTGCATATATTTATAATTATTAACTATATACTATAAGAAACCAAAATCATTATTTTATAATTTGGTGGCTATACTTATTTATAAATATTTTTATGTCGTACTAGGTAATGTTCATGACTTTCCTCTAAATACAAAAACGTCAATATCATATTTACTAGAGATTGTCCACGCGTTGCGTGGAGTTTAAAAATTAACATTAAAAATTTCTAGTTATTGATTACTTGTGTACTTAACGTTATATAAATTTGGTATTTATAGTAAATAATTATCTAAGTTAGAAGGCTAAGCATTTTTAGCAAATTGTTGGACATATACAATGTTATATATAAAAGAAATAGACCGTTCATTAATAAAAATTACATAGGGAAGACATCTTCTTTTGTACAAATCCTTAACTTGTATGTTTGAATCAATATTCACTACGATTTTCTAAAAAATGATTGGTCGTATGTTTTTTTGCATCAAATATGTCTGTAAAAATCTATTGATAAGACAAGTTGTTGTATGCTTTGATTCTACCGAGACATCTACATCATCTTAACAGAGGTATTGGTATGCATCTTTTTGTTTATTTCATTAAAATCTTGAATCATAAGGAGATAATAATTGATACTTGATGGTATTTTTGTGTCACTCTATTTATCGTTTTGTTGTGATTTTTATCTTTTACATCAATTCATTAGTGAAGTGATTCTGTTTTTCTGCATTTTCAATTTGTGGTGGAGTAAAGTTTTCTTTCAAGAGTCTAAGTTAGGAACGTTAATTTGTCCAACACAAATTGTTTCAATTGCATTAGAGGGTAATTGGTAAATTGGTTTTAAAAGCTATGAAAACATATATGGATTTCATTCTTTCGCATTCTTTAGAGTATGTGGGTTAATTTATTCTTGAATTCTTGTTTGAATGTGAAGTTCTATATCTAAGCATTCATTGCTTTAAAAAGGTGAAATGTTTTGGATTATTAAAAGATTCACATTTATGTCGTCGTACCATCTTTTTCAAAGACCGAGGAAAACTACTGATTTTCTTTGTACTACCACTATGTTATTTTTTTTTATTACTTGCACACACAAAACTATCACTTTAAAACATCTAAACATATAAAAAAAAAAACTAAACATACATCTTTTGGGGATCTCAAAGACGAACCAAATATGTTCTGAACACGAAAGCTTGAAGTTTCTCGATATATATTTTTTTCAAATAACATGAAGCTTATCAGAGAGTTTCGCTCTGTGATCTCATGCTGCTTGATCCTTCTCTTAAACTCCCAGAGTTTGTTCTCACTTTCTTCTATGTCGCTTACTTCGCACCTGTCTCCACCACCACGAATATTTTTAATACAGTCTTTAGTATGTCTTTCTAAAACTACAAATTTCCTCTTTTGATTCTTGTTTCAGTCGCTAAATAATATCGAATCAAGAACTGTGACACTTAAACAATATAAAAAGCACATTATCAATATAGAAAATAAAGACCTTGTAAAAGCCATGATGATACTAACTATACTCTTAAAAACCAATACTCTTGGAATATATAATGTAGGAATCCAGTAAAAGGAAAAATATGTAAAAAACATGAACATTGAGTCCACACGTGGCAAAAAAAAATAAAACTTATATAGAAAAATGCAATAATTAATTTGAACAAAATAACATTGATATACTTATATACATTAAAAATACACTACCATGTTCATTCTCCTAAAAATCAATTTCTGATTTAGAGCTTTAAAGAAATCTGTGTTCGGTTCTGGTTCCTAATATAGAGTTTTGAGTTTTCCAAGAAATTAGTAAGTACTCAGTTTCATTATTAGTATATTTATTAGCATATCAATTTATTACAGAATGAGTGTCAAATCGAGCAACTGGTAAGATCAACTTTGGATTAGAACTTTTTCTGCTGCATGTGTCATGATCGATTTCTTGAATGCCGGAAACATAAAGCTTCACAATCTGAATTTCTAAGTGAATGATTCAAAAACTATACCATGAGAAAGAGTTAGGAAAATGCTCAAACGATGCCGAAGACCACAAAAGCGTGTTGGTTAGAGATATGTCACAGAGTGAAACCCCGAGGCCATAAGTTCTTACAGTTCAAGAGCCTGCAACTTTGAAGCATAGTGCCAAAGTTAAAGAAGAAGACTAAGAAACCAAAGAACAAACATAAACAAGTGTGGACATGAAAGAAGATAAGTACGAAGAGGAAACAGAGGCATTAACGACCATCATTTCATTTGTTGACCAAAGAATATGGTTGGAATATTGATTCCGTCATGCGTTTGGTTCTCTGTGTGTGATCTTGTTACGCGATTAGAACTAATATATAAGTAATCGCTACAAAAACATTGTATCTTATCATAAAAAGTTTCTTAGACTTTTCAGTTTTCACATGTGTCCATCTATAAACTGTCTGCATTCTTTTAGTCATTTAGTCAATATATGAGACCTTCCAACCAGGTTAATGTACAAGTAAAAAAGTTGGATAAGTATGTTGAACATTGCAGGCTAGAGATCCAACATGAGAATTAGAAAAGGGAAAAATTGTAGAAGTCATTTAGCCTACTGAACGATTTCTAAAAGCAATAGTCAAATGTTGTCGATTAAAGAATGGATACAGTAAAAAATATGGTTCTTGATATCAACATGGTCGGCCAATATGTATTCTGTGCTTGTTTTTCCTAGGTATTTTTATTGATCATATCATACGATGTCTCTTACACACTACTACACTTCATTTATTGGATATTCAAGAACCACTCATATATTAAATACTAGAGAATAGCCCACGCGTTACGCGGGATTAAAAATAATACCGGGAAATATACAATAATTTGTAGGAAAATATATATCAGCTTTTGAACTTGATTATTTTCTAGTTAATATAGACATATTGAAATTCTGAATCTCAAACCATGTTAATCTAATCTGATTTTAAAAGTCGCGGAGTGACCAACCTTTTTACTTGATGCATGACTACAATCATGGGAAATTCAAGTTATGAGTAACAAAGTCATGATATGTTAACTACTTTTTCTATCAGCAAAAGTAAGGATTTTAAATTTAATGAATAACTAAACTGCCTCCCATGCATTAGCACGGACAGCTAATGAATAAATCTAATCGCCTAATAATGTTGAGTACTTGGCTAGACACACAAGTTTCTTAAGTGGAAGTTGGATCTTTATGTTCTTGGACATATCAAGTCTTTCAAGATCGTGGAAAGACAGAAGATTCAAACAACCAACAGTAGATTCCACAAAGTCGCCCGCTAATGCTAAGCATTTCCTTTGGCATATTCATGAATTTCTCTGAATGTGAAAGAAGAGGCAGAATTCCAATGAAATTGCGAGAACCACCCTTAATGTGGAACAGGTACAAATTTGGTCGAGAGCATTATTCTTTGTCACTGAATGCTACCTTCGTAGCGGTTGAAGTTGCCACAGCTTTAGCCTCAGTCATCACTAATACGATGAAGCTGTAACAAAAACATAGACACCAATAGAATGGGTATTAAGAGATGATAACAAACTCTCATCAATTCGAAGACTGGATACAAAGATACGAAAAGGGTCTCGTCACTTGGTTCGGGGCTCGTGGCTCTTGTTAGATTGTATTAATAGTCTTTTGTCTAATGTTCTAAACAATTTCAAAACAACGTTGCACTTGATGTAAAAACGACTTTTTTTTATTTGAATACAATTTAACATTCACTTGAAAAAAAAAAAGAGAGTATGTATGTGTGAGAGAAAGGCTTTGAACCCTAGCGTTACCTTTTCAATTGATGAGTCGGTATCATTTGATGCCATTGGCCAAAAAAAAATTTTGGAATATGAATGACTATGGGGGTGAGGATTATGAGAAATTTGTAGGGAAAAATAAAACTGATAGCAAATAAATGGTAATAACTCCATTTGAATTTAGAATTACGTTTTTGTAAAGTTCCACTTAATTTTGACATTTTACCCTCTAGATAATTAAAATTGTCTAAACGTGCATATGTTGCAAAAGGAATAATAAGAAGATGAAGTCTCATCTCTCTCGTTTCTTTCTCTTTAACTTATAAATATATATAAACACATATGTCTATCTATATTACATACGCATGTCTCACCTTATATTAGCAAAATTTATAACAGAATTGTCATATATTTTTTTCCGCGTCCTAATTTATTATTTAGAAGAGACTGTCCACGCGTTGTGTAGATTTAAAAATGGAGATTTGCAAAAATGTCACTTTTTGTATGCACATTTGCAAAAATGTCATTTAGAGATATTCATTTGCAAAAATACCACTAATTATAGATTTTTAAACCCTATATCTTAAAATTCTAAATACTAAAAAATGTTTTGACCCTTAAACCCCCTAAACCCTCATAATTAAATCCTAATAAAACATAATTAACCCAAACATAAATAATATAACGAAAAAATAATTTTGAAAAAGTGGTATTTTTGTAAAGATTTCAAAAGTGTAGCATTTTTGTAAAGTGGTATTTGAAAAGTGTCACGTATATTATATCATTAACATTAGTACATAATATTGGTAATTATTTCCCACTTATAAAATATACAAACCACATACAATTTAGCATTTCATTAAAATCTTTGGAAAGAAGAGCATTTGATAGAATGTTCGAATCAGAAATACAAGAAAAAATGATCACAAACAAATAAAAAACTACTCTTCAAAGGCCTCAGCGATCATCTCCACCATCGAAATGAAAGCACTAAACTTGCCTCCTCCTTCTTCATCTCCACCATCATCTCCTTCCTCTTCCTCTTCTTCTTCTTCTTCTTCTTCTTCCTCCTCTTCTTGTCCTTCCTCTGCTCCTCCTTCCTCTTTTCCACCGCCTCCGTGGTGTCGTGGATGCTTAATCTTCGTGAGGGTGGCTCCGAGACCAACCATTGCTGCAGCTATCTTCTCTCTCTTTGATCCTTCTTTCTTCTTTTCTTCCTCTTTTTCATCTTTTGAGTGATGGTGAAGGTGGAATATTCCTCTATGCCTATGTGATTTTTCCTTCTCGTTTCCCGGCGATGAATCTTGTGTTCCGATGGCTCGTTCGACGTAGGCAGCCTCCATGGTTTCATGTAATTGTTTCTCCATCCTCTTTCTTTCTTTGTCTCTGTGTTCTTTTCTTTTCTTCTTTTTTCTTCTCCGAAATCGTGCTTTGAACTCTGTTGTGTATGCTTGCTTATAAACACGGTCCATGATCCGCTTGCATCTTATGTTATTCATATAATATTATTATTTATTATTATGCTCTTGATCACTCTACTCGCTAGTTTTGGCACCAACGCTTTGACTTTTCAATTTCATCCAACCTTGACCGAGCAAAAATGATTGCAACATTAATTAATGCTTTTTGGTTTAAAGGTTACTTTGGTTTGTCTTTTTAGGTAAAAGTAAAACAAATGGTGTTTTTAGTTTTTTTTTTAAATAAATGAAGGAGTCTGAATTTTTGGTTCATAATTTTTTCGGTATCTAAAGTGCCTTTAAAAATTCTGATTTAAAGAATAACTCTTCGTTCTAAATAAAATTTAAACTTAGAACACAAAAAAACCAATCCGGTGTTCCTTTTCTTTTTTATAAGCATTCTTTTAACTCAGTAACAGCAACCAAAATTAAAGGGCTCCAAATTAAAATTTGTTTTAGACTCTTTAGTTAATAGTTTTGGAATTTCTTTGGAAGAATTTTAAACTTTCCAGAAAAAGTCAAAATCCGCCGTATAATGGTAAGAGAATGGCTTCAAAAACTTATAGAAGTATCTGATATAGAAATTTGTATTTTGACAAAATGACAACAAGATCTTAGAATTTTTGTAAAAGTTAAAATTGTAAACATAACAGAAAACAGAATATAGAGTTAATAAATAAAAAATTGCATCATGCGTCTACATTATACAATTTGCAAACAAAAGGTTGGTTAAAAAAGTGATTCATTTCTAAAAGTATTAAAACATAAAAGTAATATAGTTGATTCGGTCTAAAATTATTAATTTACTTGTAAATAGTCGGGCAGATGAGCTTAACAGACTGGATGTTTTTTTTTTTTTTTTTTTGTCACAACGAGATTGGATTTAAATTACAAAATGAGACTTGCTCAAGCAAGCATAACATTGAATATAATAATGAGCCTCCTCCACTTGGACTTAGATATATGTTTGGTAGTGACAATAATTACGTATGGACTTGCATTGACTTAGTAAATAAAGAAATATCCAGTTTATAATTTTTACATTTCGTGCTACTATAATCTCGTTTTTAAATCATATTATCTCTAAATTATTGAAGATTTTAAAAAGTAAATTACACTTATACAAATATAATGCATATCTCTGTAGTTTGTAATTTTTGAATGAAAAGACTATTTTACCTCCAATATTTTTATTTTATTTTCCTAAACATCTGCATATATTTATAATTATTAACTATATACTATAAGAAACCAAAATCATTATTTTATAATTTGGTGGCTATACTTATTTATAAATATTTTTATGTCGTACTAGGTAATGTTCATGACTTTCCTCTAAATACAAAAACGTCAATATCATATTTACTAGAGATTGTCCACGCGTTGCGTGGAGTTTAAAAATTAACATTAAAAATTTCTAGTTATTGATTACTTGTGTACTTAACGTTATATAAATTTGGTATTTATAGTAAATAATTATCTAAGTTAGAAGGCTAAGCATTTTTAGCAAATTGTTGGACATATACAATGTTATATATAAAAGAAATAGACCGTTCATTAATAAAAATTACATAGGGAAGACATCTTCTTTTGTACAAATCCTTAACTTGTATGTTTGAATCAATATTCACTACGATTTTCTAAAAAATGATTGGTCGTATGTTTTTTTGCATCAAATATGTCTGTAAAAATCTATTGATAAGACAAGTTGTTGTATGCTTTGATTCTACCGAGACATCTACATCATCTTAACAGAGGTATTGGTATGCATCTTTTTGTTTATTTCATTAAAATCTTGAATCATAAGGAGATAATAATTGATACTTGATGGTATTTTTGTGTCACTCTATTTATCGTTTTGTTGTGATTTTTATCTTTTACATCAATTCATTAGTGAAGTGATTCTGTTTTTCTGCATTTTCAATTTGTGGTGGAGTAAAGTTTTCTTTCAAGAGTCTAAGTTAGGAACGTTAATTTGTCCAACACAAATTGTTTCAATTGCATTAGAGGGTAATTGGTAAATTGGTTTTAAAAGCTATGAAAACATATATGGATTTCATTCTTTCGCATTCTTTAGAGTATGTGGGTTAATTTATTCTTGAATTCTTGTTTGAATGTGAAGTTCTATATCTAAGCATTCATTGCTTTAAAAAGGTGAAATGTTTTGGATTATTAAAAGATTCACATTTATGTCGTCGTACCATCTTTTTCAAAGACCGAGGAAAACTACTGATTTTCTTTGTACTACCACTATGTTATTTTTTTTTATTACTTGCACACACAAAACTATCACTTTAAAACATCTAAACATATAAAAAAAAAACTAAACATACATCTTTTGGGGATCTCAAAGACGAACCAAATATGTTCTGAACACGAAAGCTTGAAGTTTCTCGATATATATTTTTTTCAAATAACATGAAGCTTATCAGAGAGTTTCGCTCTGTGATCTCATGCTGCTTGATCCTTCTCTTAAACTCCCAGAGTTTGTTCTCACTTTCTTCTATGTCGCTTACTTCGCACCTGTCTCCACCACCACGAATATTTTTAATACAGTCTTTAGTATGTCTTTCTAAAACTACAAATTTCCTCTTTTGATTCTTGTTTCAGTCGCTAAATAATATCGAATCAAGAACTGTGACACTTAAACAATATAAAAAGCACATTATCAATATAGAAAATAAAGACCTTGTAAAAGCCATGATGATACTAACTATACTCTTAAAAACCAATACTCTTGGAATATATAATGTAGGAATCCAGTAAAAGGAAAAATATGTAAAAAACATGAACATTGAGTCCACACGTGGCAAAAAAAAATAAAACTTATATAGAAAAATGCAATAATTAATTTGAACAAAATAACATTGATATACTTATATACATTAAAAATACACTACCATGTTCATTCTCCTAAAAATCAATTTCTGATTTAGAGCTTTAAAGAAATCTGTGTTCGGTTCTGGTTCCTAATATAGAGTTTTGAGTTTTCCAAGAAATTAGTAAGTACTCAGTTTCATTATTAGTATATTTATTAGCATATCAATTTATTACAGAATGAGTGTCAAATCGAGCAACTGGTAAGATCAACTTTGGATTAGAACTTTTTCTGCTGCATGTGTCATGATCGATTTCTTGAATGCCGGAAACATAAAGCTTCACAATCTGAATTTCTAAGTGAATGATTCAAAAACTATACCATGAGAAAGAGTTAGGAAAATGCTCAAACGATGCCGAAGACCACAAAAGCGTGTTGGTTAGAGATATGTCACAGAGTGAAACCCCGAGGCCATAAGTTCTTACAGTTCAAGAGCCTGCAACTTTGAAGCATAGTGCCAAAGTTAAAGAAGAAGACTAAGAAACCAAAGAACAAACATAAACAAGTGTGGACATGAAAGAAGATAAGTACGAAGAGGAAACAGAGGCATTAACGACCATCATTTCATTTGTTGACCAAAGAATATGGTTGGAATATTGATTCCGTCATGCGTTTGGTTCTCTGTGTGTGATCTTGTTACGCGATTAGAACTAATATATAAGTAATCGCTACAAAAACATTGTATCTTATCATAAAAAGTTTCTTAGACTTTTCAGTTTTCACATGTGTCCATCTATAAACTGTCTGCATTCTTTTAGTCATTTAGTCAATATATGAGACCTTCCAACCAGGTTAATGTACAAGTAAAAAAGTTGGATAAGTATGTTGAACATTGCAGGCTAGAGATCCAACATGAGAATTAGAAAAGGGAAAAATTGTAGAAGTCATTTAGCCTACTGAACGATTTCTAAAAGCAATAGTCAAATGTTGTCGATTAAAGAATGGATACAGTAAAAAATATGGTTCTTGATATCAACATGGTCGGCCAATATGTATTCTGTGCTTGTTTTTCCTAGGTATTTTTATTGATCATATCATACGATGTCTCTTACACACTACTACACTTCATTTATTGGATATTCAAGAACCACTCATATATTAAATACTAGAGAATAGCCCACGCGTTACGCGGGATTAAAAATAATACCGGGAAATATACAATAATTTGTAGGAAAATATATATCAGCTTTTGAACTTGATTATTTTCTAGTTAATATAGACATATTGAAATTCTGAATCTCAAACCATGTTAATCTAATCTGATTTTAAAAGTCGCGGAGTGACCAACCTTTTTACTTGATGCATGACTACAATCATGGGAAATTCAAGTTATGAGTAACAAAGTCATGATATGTTAACTACTTTTTCTATCAGCAAAAGTAAGGATTTTAAATTTAATGAATAACTAAACTGCCTCCCATGCATTAGCACGGACAGCTAATGAATAAATCTAATCGCCTAATAATGTTGAGTACTTGGCTAGACACACAAGTTTCTTAAGTGGAAGTTGGATCTTTATGTTCTTGGACATATCAAGTCTTTCAAGATCGTGGAAAGACAGAAGATTCAAACAACCAACAGTAGATTCCACAAAGTCGCCCGCTAATGCTAAGCATTTCCTTTGGCATATTCATGAATTTCTCTGAATGTGAAAGAAGAGGCAGAATTCCAATGAAATTGCGAGAACCACCCTTAATGTGGAACAGGTACAAATTTGGTCGAGAGCATTATTCTTTGTCACTGAATGCTACCTTCGTAGCGGTTGAAGTTGCCACAGCTTTAGCCTCAGTCATCACTAATACGATGAAGCTGTAACAAAAACATAGACACCAATAGAATGGGTATTAAGAGATGATAACAAACTCTCATCAATTCGAAGACTGGATACAAAGATACGAAAAGGGTCTCGTCACTTGGTTCGGGGCTCGTGGCTCTTGTTAGATTGTATTAATAGTCTTTTGTCTAATGTTCTAAACAATTTCAAAACAACGTTGCACTTGATGTAAAAACGACTTTTTTTTATTTGAATACAATTTAACATTCACTTGAAAAAAAAAAAGAGAGTATGTATGTGTGAGAGAAAGGCTTTGAACCCTAGCGTTACCTTTTCAATTGATGAGTCGGTATCATTTGATGCCATTGGCCAAAAAAAAATTTTGGAATATGAATGACTATGGGGGTGAGGATTATGAGAAATTTGTAGGGAAAAATAAAACTGATAGCAAATAAATGGTAATAACTCCATTTGAATTTAGAATTACGTTTTTGTAAAGTTCCACTTAATTTTGACATTTTACCCTCTAGATAATTAAAATTGTCTAAACGTGCATATGTTGCAAAAGGAATAATAAGAAGATGAAGTCTCATCTCTCTCGTTTCTTTCTCTTTAACTTATAAATATATATAAACACATATGTCTATCTATATTACATACGCATGTCTCACCTTATATTAGCAAAATTTATAACAGAATTGTCATATATTTTTTTCCGCGTCCTAATTTATTATTTAGAAGAGACTGTCCACGCGTTGTGTAGATTTAAAAATGGAGATTTGCAAAAATGTCACTTTTTGTATGCACATTTGCAAAAATGTCATTTAGAGATATTCATTTGCAAAAATACCACTAATTATAGATTTTTAAACCCTATATCTTAAAATTCTAAATACTAAAAAATGTTTTGACCCTTAAACCCCCTAAACCCTCATAATTAAATCCTAATAAAACATAATTAACCCAAACATAAATAATATAACGAAAAAATAATTTTGAAAAAGTGGTATTTTTGTAAAGATTTCAAAAGTGTAGCATTTTTGTAAAGTGGTATTTGAAAAGTGTCACGTATATTATATCATTAACATTAGTACATAATATTGGTAATTATTTCCCACTTATAAAATATACAAACCACATACAATTTAGCATTTCATTAAAATCTTTGGAAAGAAGAGCATTTGATATAATGTTCGAATCAGAAATACAAGAAAAAATGATCACAAACAAATAAAAAACTACTCTTCAAAGGCCTCAGCGATCATCTCCACCATCGAAATGAAAGCACTAAACTTGCCTCCTCCTTCTTCATCTCCACCATCATCTCCTTCCTCTTCCTCTTCTTCTTCTTCTTCTTCTTCTTCCTCCTCTTCTTGTCCTTCCTCTGCTCCTCCTTCCTCTTTTCCACCGCCTCCGTGGTGTCGTGGATGCTTAATCTTCGTGAGGGTGGCTCCGAGACCAACCATTGCTGCAGCTATCTTCTCTCTCTTTGATCCTTCTTTCTTCTTTTCTTCCTCTTTTTCATCTTTTGAGTGATGGTGAAGGTGGAATATTCCTCTATGCCTATGTGATTTTTCCTTCTCGTTTCCCGGCGATGAATCTTGTGTTCCGATGGCTCGTTCGACGTAGGCAGCCTCCATGGTTTCATGTAATTGTTTCTCCATCCTCTTTCTTTCTTTGTCTCTGTGTTCTTTTCTTTTCTTCTTTTTTCTTCTCCGAAATCGTGCTTTGAACTCTGTTGGGTATGCTTGCTTATAAACACGGTCCATGATCCGCTTGCATCTTATGTTATTCATATAATATTATTATTTATTATTATGCTCTTGATCACTCTACTCGCTAGTTTTGGCACCAACGCTTTGACTTTTCAATTTCATCCAACCTTGACCGAGCAAAAATGATTGCAACATTAATTAATGCTTTTTGGTTTAAAGGTTACTTTGGTTTGTCTTTTTAGGTAAAAGTAAAACAAATGGTGTTTTTAGTTTTTTTTTTTAAATAAATGAAGGAGTCTGAATTTTTGGTTCATAATTTTTTCGGTATCTAAAGTGCCTTTAAAAATTCTGATTTAAAGAATAACTCTTCGTTCTAA
>OZ053302.1:6337812-6398826 GCA_964056655.1 Arabis hirsuta | reverse complement strand
TTGTTGTTGAGAGTGGTGAGACAAGAGGAGGAATTTGAAGAAGAAGAACCAAAAGGGAATAATCTAAAGGAAGAGAAAACAGCTTGTGAGGAAGAGAGAGTACAAGAAGGATCATCGTCGACTACGGTGGAGATAAATCGGTTATGGTGGTTAATGGAGTAGAAGAAGAGGATGATCACGAGTGATGGATATAGAAGAAACGGCGTCGTACAAGTCAGATCCGCCATTAAAATTGATTTAAGATCTTCTTCTTTCTTTCTACAAGGAGTAATCAGTGACCTACTTTAATTAGGGTTTGCTTTTGATTTTACAGAAGAAGAAGAAGAATAAGTCAAAGGAGAAAAAAATATGATTTTGAGAAATTTAGGGTTGTTTGTTTGTGCTTCTCTCTTGATTTTCTAAAGAGGTTTATTACTCTTTATTTATTTATACTTCCCCTTACTCTTCTATTATTATATATGTGTGTTACTCTTTGACCGTCTAATCCGGTTTCGGATTTTATGGTTAACAAGTGCAGACAATTCTATTAATTAAACATGACTTCCTTGCGGTTTGTTTTGGTATGGTTTAGGTTGGATTTGGTTCGGTTTTCTAGTTTGATATTTTTGGATTTTTTTTTCCTTTTTAGATTGGCTTAAATTTCTGTTACGGTTGTCCAAATTTAGAAAAAAAAAAAAAAAAAGGAAACATATATATATAACATTAAACTCAATTTCTTCTTTTTTGAGAAAAAATTAAACTCAATTTCCTTGATTTGGTTTTAGTTCGATTCAATTAATAGTATAATTTGGGCACCTCTCATTAAACTCGAGATTATAGAAGATTTTGTGTACGTTTTTTTTTGTTCGGACAGAAACTAATATATTATTATGATAAACGTGACATTACATAATCTTTATGCAAATAAGAAGTTATTTTTTTTTGTTAAAGATGCAAATAGGAAGTTAACCAAATAGGAAGATACTGACAACTAGAATAAAAAATAAAATTAAGAGGGCCTCTTTGTGCTAAGACATGAGCAACTTCATTATAAAATTTTCGTATGGCTGAAAATTTGTGACTGTGAAAACCAGAAGTCCACCTCAAAATATCCAATCCCAGATTATGAATGCTGAAGAAATGTAAAGATAACAAGGATATAAGGTTATGAGAGTCTCATTGAGACATCATCATCACGAGTCGAAACGTATAAAGTAATTGAAGTACTTAGATTCTGAAAAATGACAAAATCCATTGAAAATGCATTTCTTGATTCTCTTAATAGTGTTATTTTAAAAGCAAAAACAAGTATAGTTTTTTGTGTTAGAGAGAGACAAGCTCCAAGGAAGTCTACGAAAAGAAAAAGCAAAAAGGGAAAAACTACTTTAACGACTTACACTAGCATCGTTCCATCATCACATATGACATTGCTGTTTAGTTGTAGTTTCTGATTTTGGTACTTTGTTGTTCAACTATCATTATTATACCCTTCAATTTTTTTCTTCTAATTTATGCAAAAATACATTTTTTATGCTAATATCCACCTCGGCTCACATGCAAAATGTTTTTTTTTTTTTTTTTATACACCAGTTAGACCCAAAATTATATGAAAACTCGATTTTACGAAAGCTTCTTCAATACATCACCACAGAGATCAAACGCAAAATTAGACAATCTTATTGGTAGCCCCTGCGATCAAGTTAATCAATAAGAAACTGTGAAAAGAGGAGAGCACTGAAGAGAGAAAAGTGATTGATACTGAAATATCTTTCTTAATGGACGAGCAAGAGCGAGTATCATAGGCTTGCGCGGGTTATAATCTGTGCAAGTGAAAAATTATCAGTAATTAATATATCCCCTTACTATTAAAAGGAAAATACAATTACTAAAAAAGCTTAGTTGTTTTAATTTTATTTGTAAAAAATTATGACATGTCTTGAAAAAAAGATGACATGTCATAAAATATGCATTACTCTATTTTTTTTTTTGGTTTTGCTTCTAATGATTTAAATAAGTCGTCGATATCTATTGAAATTGTGGAAATTTAAAAATCTAAAGATTCAAGTGAATCTTCGATATCTATTAAAGCTTCACACATTTAAAAAAAAAAAAAAAAAATTCTCAAGTGAGTGTTTGATAGTTTATATATTGTTTTGGTCTATACAAAAGACATCTCTATATACTAATATTTTGATTATTTTTTTTAAATCTAAAGAGTTGAATACATTGTGCACCGTGTATTTTGATCTAAAGACGTGGTTTTTAGAAGGTTTAAAATAATACCTTGGATCATTGGAGCATTAGGTAAAAATAAAATTCTCAAGTGAATTTTTGATGATTTATTGATATGATCTATGCAAAAGACATATCTATATACTAATAATTTGCTTTCTTGCAAATCCAAAAAGTTGAAACGACTTGAAGACTATTTTATGATGCGATTCCGGTGAGGAATCACGCTCCAATTTTGCCACAAAGAAGTTATGGAATGATGAACTTGATCTAGACTCGACAAACGGATCAAGACGAGAGAAAATGAATTGATAGATGCAACGAAAGGATACATAAAGCCTTTTGATAAGATAAAATCAGATCAGTATTATTTATTAATACAGTTTATATAAATAATAAGAAAAAAATAATAAAATGTTAATAAATGATAACAAAAATAGATAATTATGTATTATCATTAATGGAGTTTGAAATTTTTTCATGTATGTGCATGGGGTGAATCATTTAGAAAAATAATCAAAAGTCATTTGTTTGATTTTATATTTTTTCTTGAATTTTTGCATTTGATGTGTGTCATTAGTTCTCGCCATATATAATTTCTTTTTTATTTATTACGAAATTTTACACATTATTGTTATCCATCATTTACGTTTTATTTCAATACAAATACAAAAATTACAAAACAAAAAAACGTCTACTTTCAAAGGAACACTCAAAATATTAAAAATATTATGCAACACATATTATTTTTTTACATGCGTATAAATTTAAGACAAGCAATTATGCATATTTAATGTTTCAAAACTTGATAAATTCGCTTTATTAAATACTAAAATCTGGAAAACTCAAAATATTAAAAATATTATGCAACACATATTACTTTTTTACATGCATATAAATTTTAAAAAAGCAATGATGCATATTTAATGTTTCAAAACTTGATAAATTCGCTTTACTAAATAATGAAATCAACTTATTCGTCTAAAAAACTCAGACCCCGCACACAGTGCGGGCTAGTCATCTAGTGAAATGTAAAATGTAAATCCTTTGATGAGAGGAAATTGAATATAATATACACTTAGCAATAAGTGGTAAAAGAAAAAAAGCCCAAAAGTGGAGATCCTAAGATGGTGAGATTCGAACACTAGCATAAACTTACATATATACATTGAGAAATTTCAAAAAATGCCACTTTCTAAGTGCCAATTTATAAAAATGCCACACTTTTGAAATCTTTACAAAAATGTCACTTTTCAAAATTATTTTTTCATTATATAATTTATGTTTGGGTTAACTATGTTATATTAGACTTTAGTTTTGAGTGTTTAGGGGGTTTTAGGTGTCAAAACATTTTTTAGAATTTAGAATTTTAAGATATAGGTTTTATAAATCTATAATTAGTGGTATTTTTGTAAATTGACACCCCTAAGTGGCATTCTTGCAAATGTGCACACAAAAGTGACATTTTGTAATTACCCCTATATACATTGTCTTGATAGGAATTACTGTAAAAAATCTATAAATTAATAATGTTGAGACTATGATATTTTATTAATTTATAGAATTACTAATTTACCAAAAAATAATCTTATCAATTTTTGTTTACTTGAGTTTTTATTTTATTTTATATTAACCTATATTTTTCTTAAATTATTTTTTTCAATTTATTACATCCAATAATGATTGAGTTATAAAGATATTTTAATCTTTAAAAAAGAATAAACAATACTAAAATCATATATAAATATACCTTAGATGTATATGTATAAAATTTTATATACCAAATATTAATTTATGATATTATTGGGAATATATATTTATATCGGAGTTTATAATATTTAGTATCTTATTATTTTATCGAATTGTGTTAGATTTTACATTGGTCCGACTCGGAACAGACAAATTTTATTAATTTACCGAGTTTATTAATTAATCGAGTATTAATTTATAAAGTTTCTTTAGTATGTAGTCAAAAGTAGATCTATGAGTGAATATAATTTTTTTTTTGTATGACATAATTTAGTTATAAATATTAGTCTATTTAGTTTGTATATTATATTTATTATTTATTGAGAAAATTACTTTAGATTTGCTTACATTCAAAACATCAACACATACTTGAGTTTGAATTTTACTGGTCAGTGTAATGGAAATGAGGCATTGCTGACCTTTAAAAAATAAAACTGAATAAATTTAAACTTCATAATAGTGTCTAGAAAAAAACTGCAAATCGATAAAAACAAAAAAGAAGAAGATAGATTAGTCTTTCCAAAGAAAATAAAAATACTAGCAGATCAGTTCTTCCATCTTCACCAACCCATCTTCTTTTTTTACTAAACATGAATTTCTAATTCTTTCGCAGATGATGATGAATGCTTTCTCAAGGAAGCGGGGGAAATTGTCAAATAAAAAAACACATCAAAATATAAAACATAACATAATTAAAAAAAAGAAAACTTATTTTAGAATATAGAATTTACGCTCTGTTTAAAAAAAAACAGAGAACTTACGCTAATCTCAATGTCGTTTGTCAACACGCCATGGTATCATACAACTTTAACAAATCCTCTTCTTCTCCAAATGAGTCTTGAAATTCCCAAAAGGGTGTTTCATCCTCATCAATACCTACTCCGATCAACAACATCATGTGCCTTTCTTCTGAATCTTCTATTTCTTTATCCGACGGATTATAAATGCTATGTGAAAAATCAAATTTAGATTGAAACTTTAAAAAATTAGATTGAAATTTAAAACAAAAAATACAAATCAATGTTACATTTTCTTTATATTTGGTAAAACTCAGATCCATGATGATCTGAGCAACAACAGTGCAAAGCTTAAGGAGATTCTCTAGCTCCGCCTCAAATATATCAAGACCAAGATCAGCTCCACTGTGTGTAGCGATGATTTACTTTGTGACCTTTTACGATGACTTTTAAACGGTGTTTTAACTTCAAAACAATTTCTATTTAGACTATCATCGCGATTGCCCAACACACATCTACATTAAAAACAGTTGAAAAATTCATACAACGTTAGGAACATAACCAAACACAAACAACAAAGAAGAACTACTTGATTCTTAGTGCAACATAGCACGAAGAATGATGACTTTAACAATTTTCCAAAGAAATAGTTTAGTCCCATCTGAAAAACAGTTGAAAAAACAAATTAGAAGTAATCATAGAAAAACTTATGTAACAATACTAAACTTATAATAAAGAAAATGAAACTTCAGTTAATCTTTTATCAAATTCATGATAAAAATTTGTGGATTTAAACGCCTTTAAAATAAAAAAATAATAGTTGTCACTAATAAACTGTTTTCTTTAAAGAAAATGTTGCAACTTACCAAGTTAGTACCAAACTGCAACACCATTTTCTAGAATTCTTATGATTTACTTTTGATTTTTTCTCTCATTTAATGCAAAATTGAAACCAAAAATCAAATAATTGTCTATATATCAGTTTCAATGATATTTGATTTATGTATTCGGATTGGATCATAATTAAATTTTAGATTTGTAATTCAATTTAAACTTATATCTAGGAAACACTAATTTAAAAGCATAACAATCGATTATTTGTTATCACATTTTTCAAATCCCATTCATAATAGATCTTGATGATCTTTCATAGCTTTTTCTTCATTAACCATATCAGTTGCAGAACCTCCACATGCATCCAGTGCTAAATAGATTGAAAAAATTTCAACGAGTTTTGTTTTATCTTGAGTTTCGACAACTAAAATCTCAATCCATACAATGGATTTTATCTTGTGGCATACAAATTTTTAAACAAATAAACTTTCGTGTGACCAAAAAAAAAAAACAAATAAACCCTCTAAAATCACCTCCAATGCATTTTTCGATTTTAAAAGTAGAAATAGAGGTGAGTTGAAGTAGATTTTACTCTAAAATATAGTTTAGATGAAAATATAGAAATGGATTTGAGATAACCTAAGTAAACCAGAGCTCTTAGTCTAATAAGGTCCAAAATATATTCGAGACCCATTATTTTGTTTCTTTCTATGCTTGAACGGAATAATCAAAAATTTCTCTAGTCAAAACCCAAAATTACATCAACATTCGATTTTACTTAAGTTTCTTAAATACATCACCACATAGATAAGTCATCAAACACAAAAATTTGTATTTTACTCAAATATTAGACAATCTTATTGGTATGGTAATGTTGTATTTGTATCTACATCCTGACCATTCCAAAGAGTAATGTTATATGATTTTTTTTTTGTTTTCTATCCATATTGGTGCAACAACAACTTTGTATATCGAGAAAACAAAAACACAAGCTCAAAGCCAGTGGCGGAGGCAGCATGTTGACATGGTGGTCAATTGACCCACATGAATTTTTTTAAAACCATGTAAATTATATTGAGGGTTTTAAGTTGACCCTTACCCAAAACAATTATTGACCCCTATTGACCCCGGTAAATTGTTTTTCTGGTTCCGCCAGTGCTCAAGGCTTGAGGAGATTGACCCCAAGCTTCTCTATGGCGGCTTTAATGGCGTCAGGGCCACATTCTTCAGCTTCGGCGATATTGGGACTGTTGAGTGGAGTCACATCTTCCATTGGGTAGCTTCTGTTGCCGTGTAGCTCACGCAAGTCACTAGCTATGCCTTTTAGTATCACTGTTTTGTGAATTCCTCCAAGCAAGCCTTCATAGTCTGTGTCACCTGAAACTCCCACGAAGACCACCATGTTCGCTAAGTCAATGCCCCATCGCACTAGTAAATACCTGAATACAGAGGAAGACATGTGTTTTTTTTGTCTGAGAGCTCAAACCCCAAAGGAGTGTAAACACTTGATGATTTGTAGTCTGATCAAAACTTACCTAAGGGCCTGAGATCGCGAGGCAAGAACAGGGATTACGTTTAGCCTAGCTCCGTTTTGGCAGTAAACTACATTGCAACGTAATGCTTGGTTTCTCATTAGTTTCCTCAGCTCTTTCATTGGAGGAATCTGCAGAGATTGAATGAGTGAAAGGAGATTAGAAGGTAATAGAAAACAAACCAAACTCTATGTTGCAGTTAGAGAGTGTATTTACCGACGCAGGATCTTTCACTTTGAAGGATAAGCAATAGTTGGTTGAAGAAGACTCGTCTTCGGATAGAATCTCTTCTTGTTTCGGCTTCTTCTTCTCTTGAACAGAAGTAATCCAGCGGAGCAAAGTCTTCCTCAAGTTCTCTCCACCCCAGCGGAATTCTATATGGGAATGGTAATCTGCATCGAGTGTATAAGGAAGCACGGTTTTATCTTCAGAAGCAGAGGACGTGAAGTAGAGTTCACTTCCACTGTTGCAGATAACAGCATCAAAGTCTTGTGGTTTCAGCCCTCCTGAAAGCAATGTAGTGTGAGTCTCGGATATAGTCATTGAGGTTGAGAGTATGAATCCTATCGCACCGCCTTTGCCTGCAACATCAATGACTGTTTTCACTACTGCAAGAAGATCCGAGGTTCCGTCACAGTCCACGGAAATTACAAATATATGTTTCCGCCTTTTCAAAGTTGGCATCTTGGAGTCAGATTTCTCTGTTGATGTGCTTCTCTTCTGTGCCAAGGTTGCAACAGCTTTCTCAAGCTTAGCTTTTCGTTCAGCAGCACTGTCTTCAGCGTCTAAGTTAGTATCTAGACCGTTGCTACCTTCACTCTTTTCGCCATCTAAAGAGAATTTTAGATTCAACGAGATGTCATGGATGGAGTCACTGGGTGAATCAGAGTCTGAATTTTCAAAATCAATTCTCTGCCATTTAGGATGTCTTTGCTTGCACAATGCTATCCGAGCCAGATATGTTTTGCAATGCTCTGGCCATGAAAACAAGTGGATATTCTTTAGGCCGTTCTGTCTGCATCTTGCCCAAAGATTTTTGTCTGAAACCAGTTTCAGGAGAGCATCAGCTATAGCTTGCTGATCATGCGGGTCAACTAGAAGACCATTGTCAAGAACCTGCAAGTTCATAGCAAAATATCAGCTATAGCTAGTTCTGATCGAATCTGGTAACTTATAGTACAGAGTTTCTCTTTTGAAATATGAAAAGCTACAAACCAACCTTATGAATGTCAACAGGTCCTCCATTTCTTGTTGCAACAGTGGGCAACCCATGAGCCCCCGCCTGTTAGATATAGCGCCTATTAGTTAATAAGAAACCCTGAAAAGAATAGAGCACTGAAGAGAGAAAAAGTGATAGCTACCTCAATTAGAGTCAATCCAAATGGTTCGATGAAAGCAGGGTTTATAAATACTCCCTGCAAAAAGGTTTCATATAAGATTGATAAACAATGCAAGAAACTCAATCGATTCACAGAAACTGCTGCAAAACACAGGCTAATATCCTAGGCATTAAAACATGGGAACAATTACCATTTAGAAGGAAGATCCCAAAAAAAGAACTTATGAAGTTTGTTTCTGTACCATTTAGAAAGGAAGAGATCCCAAGAAAAGAAAAAGACTGGATCGGGACTCACATGAGCGTAGAGGAGAGAAATAAGTATGTAATTAAGAATATAACTCTTGAGCAGTACCTTTGTTTTGGCTGCTAAACGGTAAATTTCAGGCACATCAGATTGTTTGTGATGCTTAGGCATTGCCACTTGACCATAGAGGTCATACTTGTCTATAAGCTTTAGAATCGAGAGCAGCACCGAGGCATTCGTGGTAGACAACTCATCAATATCATTTCGGTTTCCCATTATCAATGTCTGTAGTCAAAGAGAGTAAAAATAAATCATGAAAAAAGTGAAACAATTATCAGATTCCAGAAAAGTGAAAAAAGTTGGAGATCAAGAGTTCGAAAAGAACAAATGCAGGACTTACAAGGTTAGCAAGTTCCCGTAGTGGACGACATTCTCCAAAGGCTTTGACTAGAGTAACCAGGTTCTTTTTAGGGTCTGGCCGAGCAAGAGCGAGTATCATAGGCTTGCGTGGGTTAGAAAAGAAACGCATAATCTGTCAAGGTGAAGAATTAACAGTAAATATAAAGGTACCAGTGAAACAAAGGTATAAAATGTAAATACTTTGATGAAAGGAAAAGTAATAGGATATGATTTGAAGATATGATAACCTCAGACCAAATTGGTGGATCAGGAGATTGTGGATTTTCATCGTCTCTTGCTCCTTCCCCATCTGCATCCACATCATGTGGTACAATATGATGAAATTCCATTCCTGGAGGAATTGCCTAGAATCATACACAAGGATACTCATGAGTTATGATAGAATAACTACTCATTTCAAGTCCCAAAGAGGAACATAGAGGACAGGAAGATAGAGATGATACTTACAAACATCCGAGGCATAAATCTGCCTAGGCAACTCACACCCCTTCTCATCCTTGCTCTGAGTTTACGCTCCAAAACCAGATCAAAACCATCATAAAGGCTCCATTGCTCTTCTATCTCTTGCTTTGTACTAGTTATAATTATTTCAGAAGCATCAAGACATAGCTCCTCTGCTTCTATCCGCCGCATTATCTTGTAGTTAGAGTTTATTTCTTCCTTTGGCCGCCCTTGTTTCTGGAGTTGCTCAAGCTTATCACGACCAAGGGAATGCCCAGTAAAAACCATCGGTACATTCAGAGCTCCAGATAGAAGAGCAGCAGAATCACCAGCATCTGCGTAATGCCCATGAATAGCAACCGGCCACACTTGTCCCCCACCAATTTGTTCACCAAGAACTTTGGAAATCTGCATAATATGGCTAAGTGCCCTATCAACAAATTCAGGGATATGAGGCCAGAGGAGCTCTTTTGGTACATATTTATCTTTCGGGCCAAAAGGTATACGGATTATATAAGCGCCACTACTCTCTCCATGCTCCCGCTCTGTGCTATCTGTGTTTAAAGGATTTAACATCTCAGTCGGATCAGAGTAGCTGCAATCCACATCTGGTCCAGATACTTGTCTGGTCAACAAATCGACACGATAAACTCCTGGCATTGACCCCAATGCCCTTGCAAGTTCCACAACATACTTCACCTGAATACATACGTCATTTTATAGAATTCAACAATTCAAACAAAATGCTTGCAAGAAAGAAAGAGTACCTGGCCACCAGTATCAGAATCCCGACCAAGCTCCATGTTTTCACCACGTATCAAACCGTGAAGACTGCAAAACAACTTCTACTATTATGTACCACCATGTGAAACAAACTAAGCCCAAACTTCAGAACACCAATTCTCAAGTAGTGTTTATACCTTATCAAGACAATGTAAAGCTTTTCCTCTTTGTGTTGAGCAAACCAATTCTCAAACACATCAACAGAACTAATCCGAGACATTTTTCCTTTTGTGTTATCACTATGAGTAGGTTGAATTTCACCAGGCAAATCTGCTTTCTCTCCTTCAGAGAAATCTTCTGACATATCAGCAGTTACTTCCTTTCTTGCTTTTTCACGCTCAAGATTCCTCTTAGCAACACGCTTAGCATTCTTCCCTTCAACCTAACACATTTCATCAACCAAAACAGAATCAAGAAATCAAATTACCCAAAAATTCCCCCAAATCTTCTAATCGATTTCACAATACCTGCTTCTTCTGGCGAGCCAAATTCCAAATCCTCCAGCACAAATTCTCCAACCTAGTGTTCCGCTCTTGTGGACTCCTCGTTGCTGCAGCCTTTTTTGGAAAAAAAGAAAGAAGAATCAAACCAAGATCAATCGAAAAAATCCTCAGAAAACCTAGAATCCAAACCTGAACCCAGGAACGGTGAAGATCAGTCTCATCGAATCCAGTGATGACTTCCTCGACGAAATAACGAGTCGGACTGAAATGGCCACGCTCTCTTAACAGAAGCGACGATTTAGGGTTTCCGATTCCTGGTTCGGCGGCGAGGATCGCCTCCAAGTAACTATTCACCCAATCGTTTCCCACCATTCTTCTTCGCTACTAAACACGCGATTCGGGAAAATCAACGAATCTCTCTGTGAATCAGGAATCGGATACGCAACGAGAGTATATAAAGAAAACGAAAGAGAAGATCGAAGAAGCGATCTTGAGAAAGAAAACTGGAAATAGAGAGAGAGAGAGAGGAGTTACTGAAAGAAGAAGCGGGATTTTCTTTTTATATTCTAAAAATAAAAAAATGAAATGTATTAGAAATATTATTGTATGCTTATAATCGATGCTTCTATTAGAATAATTTTGTTTGTTAAAAAAAAAATAGAGAGAGAGAGTAATGTGTCAACTTCTGTTACGAGTCACTAACATACTGGAAGATTCTCGACGAGTTTAATTTTGGAATATTCGGGAGAAATGTAACACTTGGCGAAAAACTAGAAGAGCATAATTAAGCATAAGAATCTTTAATTTTTTTTCCTTTGACAATAAGAATAAGAATCTTATTATATACGAGCGAATGTTACATTGAGCTGTACACTTTTATTTTTTTTAATTCATTAGTTTGTTTCCATGCCACGATTATTATTGCCTACGTTTACACCTCCAAAAAATAAATCAGATATTATAAACTTCTAAGCTTTTATATTATGTTTATTGATAAAAATATAGGTAGAAAGACAAAACAACAAGAAAGATATTCAAAAATGATATTTTAGGTTTAATATTATCATCGACAGTCGACTATCATTTAAAAGTTATATCCTATCAAAACTATAGGCTGTTCACACACGTATTTACATAAATATTTGTACTTTATTCGTTTGTATTAGTTTTTTTAGATAGTTTATTAACTATGAAAACGGGAATATGTGGTCCTAAATAAACTAAACTCGAGTAAAATGAATATAATTAAGCAAAGTAGGTACCTATTTAATATTTATATTTATATCATCTATGGCAAGGAAGAAAGGATGGCAAATTGGCAACAAACATGAAACATCAACATATATACAACAGAAAAAGAAAAAAAAAAAACATAACCAAAAATAAGTATAGTAATGCAACAAGAGTAGATTCATATTTTTTTGTCCCCGGAGATTAGTTTGTGTTTCGGCTCGAATACTTTGGTTCTAAAAAAAAGAATCAAGAGGCGTCTCTTAGCTTAAGCCTTGGAGTCCATTTGAGATTAATACAAAGCTTCCCTGATTTAGCTCCATCTAACGCATAACAATCTTGAAACTCTCCTTCTATCATCACTCGTGTCAATGTCATTATCACTCTCCCAATTTTATCCTTCAAAACACACAACCCAAATCAATAAATTTTTCAGATGATTCATAATCATGTATGGTGCAACATTTCACAAAAAAAAAAAAAAAAAAAAAAAACCAAGAATCTTCTTAATCTTACCTTGCCAAATTTGTCATGGTCCCATACTTCAAGAATCAAGAGATCATGCAAAGCATCTTCCACAACAAAATCAAATGTCTGGTTCCAAACCGGATTCAAGCTATCCGGTACAACCCTTGTCTTTGATTTCGCTTCCGATTTCTTCAATGTGATTACCACAAATGGATCTGCTTTTCCCATTAAATCTACAGCTGGTAAGTCTTCGGCAGCCAACACTGTCACAGACAACACTCCTCTCACAATCACATCTTTTTTCTTTGAGGTATGCGTTTTTTTAACATCCGTAACATCATCTGAATCCTCGCTTTCCGGCTTAAGTACCTTCTCCAAAACGGTCAATGAGAAGTTCGGGTTAAACGGGTTCTTGAATCCGCTTTCTTTGCCTAAGGGGCAATACAGGAGCTCCAACTGCACCTATATCACCACATAAAGATATCTTTAATACTCACAAAATATATCTTATCAAAAATAAAAAGTTAAGATATTTGATCCTGATTTGTAAGAATATGAAGAAATACTAACATGGCCCCGGTTTTTTGTATCCCTTTGAACCTCTAAATCTTTTACTAATTTCAACCAAATATCTTTAACTTTCCCGGGCTCGAGTTCATGCAACGACACTTGAGCAGCCCCAATAAGCTGAGAAGACCCTACTCCTTCGTCATCAAAGACTCTTACTGTCAAGTGCTGAGTTGAGACATCTTCCACAATGAACTCAAAATGTTCATTCCAAATCGGATTCAACGAGTTACTCTAAATAACATTTAAAGAAACAGCGAGAGAGTTACACACAATATATCCAAAACATGCAAGATAAAGAAATTGGAATCTGGTGATTAGAGAAAATTTCCTTACAATAGTTTTGGTCTTTTTGGTTTTGTCACGCAATGGGCGAATGAAGACAACCGCGTAAGGATCGGATTTTCCAATCATGTCTTTGTTAGCTAAGTCTTTTGCTTGCACAAGCTTCACATCCAGTTTTCCAACAGGTTTCAACTCTAGGTCACTGTGAAAACACATTTCAGATTTATATAAAAATTTTCTTCACCAGAAATAAATAAATCCAGATGGTATGATGTAAAGATGCAAAAACCTGTAATCTCCTGGCAATATAGGTATAATTTTCCTAACGGGCCACGTAATACTGTCTTCAATCGCGTCGCGAATAGTTTCCTAACAAAGGCATTATCAGATTTTTACCGGTGATAGGTTATATTATGCTGAGAAATATAAGATCAAGTTTGTTTTTTGCATACTTCGATTGCATCGGAGATCCCTGGAATCGATGTTAGATCACCACCAATAACCTTCAGTGTAAAATCAAGCCCTTTCTGCTCACGCAAAACAAAAGAAGATTACTATAGCATTACCCTAAAGATTATAAAACACCAACAAAGATCCCTGATAAATTACCTTCTCGCGCAGGGAATAACAAAGTGCGCCAAAACAAGGGAATTCATCAACAAGGGGTTTGAAAATCAACCTGAAAACACCTGTGAATCCTATATTTTTGACCTATACAAAGAACAAGGAAAGCTCAAGAACAACAAATGTATACAATTCTAAATTTTGTAATAATAGCATTACTAGTGAAGTACCTCGATTGGTAGAGCCACACCAAGTAAGGTTTTGATATCCAACACGATTTTTGGATTACCGTCCCATTGCATTTCAAGTTCCATCGTAATTCCATTAGGTCCACTTTCACTTTCTAAGATAGATACTCCTGAAAATGAGCATTACTACGGTTTTTTATGTCGTATCTCTGCAGTTTACGAATTAAGTAAAACCAATACATGGACAGTAAAAGGATCCAAGAAGTTAATTCATATTGACAGAAACAGAAACTCCTACAAAAAACTTCACTTGCTTTCAAAATTTTCCTCTAGATCACATGATTAATGAACAAGATTGCTAGATGAAACATCTTGAATAAGCATCCCTTTGCACCAATGTTTAAGCTATAGGTCCTCTAAATTAACCGAATTACTGGTAAATTCACTAAAAAGTCGACATTGTTTGCATAATTCTCAATTTGCTAGATTATTATAGCAACCAACACAACCAAACCTGTGAACTGAGGAGCCACCGTTCCAAGTGTAAACTTGGAGAATTTGAGTGATGCTAACATAGCTGGTGTGTACTGTTCAAGAATTGGTTCCACACTACTTCGAATAAGCTCAGAAGCTGCCTACATGATTAAGCAGAGAATATTTCAGCACATTCAAAAATGTAAAATCAGAATGTAAAAAAAGGATTAAAAAGTTACCTCATCTACATAAGGCCAGATCTTTTCAAGTTCAAGGTTAAGCCAATTTAACTGTAATTTATTAAGCAAACAAGTATCAATATCCATATATCAATAAATGATGGAAGTAATTAAAAAGATTTGTTATATAAAAAATATTAAAATAGCATTTCTTAACTTTTGTTTCTGTGAAAATACAACCCAAGAAGGATAAAATTCTCCAGGTAGAAGTTTTCTTGAATCGTGAACACTCATTCTTGCAAATGCAGCAATGGTCCTCGCCTAAATAAATATAATTATTTCTCAATTAATCTCTCCCAAAAACAAATCATCACAAATCGAACAAAAAAAAACATTATGAATTGTTGAAATGATTTTTTACCAATTCAGCTCGACGTGTGGATCTGACATTAGAATAACGTGCAAATGCAACGACCAAACCAACAGACACTACGATTCCTATGAACAAACCAAAGAAAAAACCCATTTTTTTCCTTACTTCTTAAACGAATCGAACCTGTGACCAGAGACAATAATTTTAGATTGGATCCATTCATGGACTCTATGAAAACAAGAACAGAGAGTGATCTGCTTCTAATAATTAGTAATCAACAATAAAGTTAAAACATGTGATTACTTCGAGCTTACTCATTCTCTAATCTAAATCTATTTTATTTTATTTGGCTTTTTAAGATTCCTCTCTCTCTCTCTTATCTTTTGCTTTTAATTTGATCATGTCTGATCTCATGATCTCGATCTTGTTCATCTTCTTCTGTATACTTCTTTTTTCTCCTGAAACTTCTATTAATTTCTATTTTTCTATTTACACTAAACGCTGGTTTTATCTCGACGTGACACTTGGTTTTATTTCGACGTTTAGTGTCACTTCTTTTGGTTGGTATGTGTCATTCAGTAAGTAAAAAACCATATCATATATAAATCAAATTAGGGATGAAAAAGTGACCTGTGACCGTAATCCAAAAATAAAGAACCTAACCAAATGAAACTGGTGAATTGATTGGTTTTGTTATTTGAAAAAAAAAAAAAAAACTGAAACCAAAACCGGGTTTTGTATAATCAACCAATCCGAATTGAACAAATCAAAATTTATTAAAATTTTAGATTTTAATATGTAAGTATGTAACCATGTCAATTATACTTATATTTAATTTAATTAATAATATTTTATTAGATAAATCGATTTGCTTGTGTTTAAATAATTCACGTTGGATGATACATGTCAAAATCTAATCGATTGACTAACACGTGTTACAATCTTGTTAATTATTAATTTTAACGCATCAAGTTTTATAGAATAAGATATTTTATCATAGGAAATTGTAATTTTTTGTGATTAATAAAATCAGATGTTTAAAAAAAAAAAAAACTAAAATCTGAATCGTGTCCAAACAAAACCCAAACCGAACGGGTAACCAAAATCTTGCAAGGGTAAACTTGACAGTCTCAGAAATATCTAGCAGGCCCAAAATTATGGTTGCTTCTTTATGGGCCGGCCCAATTCACAAAGATAGTCCAATTTCTTAGGCCTTTTTTTTTCTTAGCATTCATAAACGATATGCTTCGTTTTGGTTTTTTTTTGTTACATGAACTTCTTTTTATCTTGTGAAGAACATAAAACTCCATATGGAAAGAGTCAATAAAACAAGGAACTAATGAAAACATACAAACAAAATAACGTAAAAAAATGTACTTTCGAAACGTAGAAGATTGATTGTCGTTATTAAAGCTTGAGATGAAACACTTGGCAATTTCATGGACCTACGCAATATAATTTGTCTTAAGACTCTTAACTAATTGCTGACCTTTTTGGCAAAAAAAAACAAAAAAATTCTGACTTTTTAACCTCACTTTCGCACTCAATTACATTTCTTCTTATTCTTTTTCTCAACTTCTATATTTTCTCCGGCCAATCTCATATTGACATTGAACGTTGTTGCAATTGCCGTAATGTATATGAATTTTATTTTTGTCTTCATTTCTATTTTATCTCTAATATGAGTTTTTGAACTAACAACGAAATGAAAAAAAAATATAGTGACGTATATATGTAGTTTTATATACGACGTTGGTTGTTCTAGTTACAATTGAATTTCGAACTTGTTTAGTTAGTTTGCCCATGAAGTGATGGGTGAGTGGCTGTTGGTGGGTCAGGGGATAATAGGTTTCACTCTCAGATTTCTTGTTCAACCTCCTCCCCTCCTCCTTCGTTGTTCAACATTTCATGAGAAGTCTGTCAATTGAGCTTTGCCTGGTAGTTAGAAATACAGGTGGCCTGCTATCTCTGGCAATAGTCGGAAGACACTCCAAACTCGGACCAGACAATGTGGTGGTCCCTCAAGGAGAAGTCCACTCTATAGCATTCCGGTGTGTTCTTACCGGGACTAACCGGATAGCTGATAGGATTTATCAAAAAAAAAAAACTTGTTTAGTTAGCATTTTGTAATTATTACTATTAATTATGACTTATCAGAGTAAGTAACCAATTCAACAAGTACCTGTTCGCAAATTCATAACCAGTTAGATCAGTTGCGTACTCGGGCTAACGTTAATATATCACGTGTTGCCATTTTTATGTTTTACACAATTATGTTGTCGACCAGAAAAAAAAACTGTTATGTTATGGTTAAATTTGAGCTAAGTACCTAACTAAAATACAGTGCAATTATATTCATCTATCAAAACTATAATAGGTAGCATTTTGTGATTATTATGCAAAGCATTAGTTAGGACGCTGTAACGTTTTCGTCCATATTTCACGATCCATGAATAATAAGTAGAAAAATATTGCATTTATAGATTGATGGAAACTCGTAATAGTATATGGTTCATGCTTAGTATAATTTTCAGACTCTTACTTTTATGTCCGACTTTTTTTTGGAATTATCAGGAGGTTCTGAGCCGAAACCCGTAATCTTTCCAGACCCAAACCACATCAAGCAATATTAGTTTCGTCCCAAAATATGTCCGACTTTTTTTTCGTTATATATGAATGTGAAATGCATAAATTTGCGAAAAAGAATTCATAAAAATGCTTTTAGTATAAATACACTTATATAAAGTTCAAGGAAAAGAAAAATACTACTCCTTCCGTTCCATGAAGATTGATGTCCTAACTTTTTTTTGTTGTTTCACAAAGATTGATGTCCTACCATTTTTTATTGATTAATATTAACAAATTGTAAACTTAAAAAAATATTAAATGAGAATATTTGAATTTATAAAATAACTATTGGTTCCTAGTTATTGAAAAATGTTTAGGTGTATTAATAAATAAATAAAATTTATTGTTTTTTTAATTTGTGTGATTAATAGAATATTAATTTTTATGGAACGGAGAGAGTACCATTTATACAAATATTTCCAGAATCTTTATAGTGTGTGGTTGTAGATTATCTAGGAGAGAGAATCCAAAAACAACAATTATCTAGTTTCGTAACAAGTGTGTGGATACAAAGATTTGAATATCGAGAAGAGAGAATCAGAAACTCACAGAAAGAATGTGAACGAGTTTCATGATTTTTTTTTGTTTTTTGTTTACTTAGAAAGCGAAACTGAAAGTATGCCATAGCCATGAAATATGCCAAAACATAACCGAAAAAAAAAAGAAAAAGAAAAGTTATCTAGAATCTTTTTTTGTGGATTCTCATTGTTGTCACATGTAAGTGTCTGAACATTGGCTCTTCTCTAGCTTAAGTTTAAAGAGTTAATTACTCATCTTAATGAAAGCGTGTGGGTCATACTAATCACTTATGTCTCGTTTCTCTGCATCAAGCCATCAACTGTTGTTGTTTAGTTTTTTTTTTTTTTGCTAACCAACTGTTGTTGTTTAATTGGTAATCAATTTGTAACGGATAGTTTTTTATTCGAGCGTTTTAAAATAATGATGTAGCTAAAGTAAAGTTGTTTTTTTTTGTTTGATAACAAAAGTAAAGTTGTTTTAAGAAGATAATAACATTAAAGCAGGGATACAGTTTGGTTAAAAGTAACGATTGAATAATTATAATTTTTTAAACAATGATAACAACTAGATTATTATTTTAAAAAATATTAACTAAAAAAGGTGAAACTGAAGTATAAAAACCAGTAACATATAATAGTCACCAATAGAGGGAGTATTTTAAAGTGAGGATTGTAGACATTTTCTAAGACGTCCTTATTCGTCTTGTGAACAATTAAAAAACGCTTGTATTTATTTTTTTGATTAGCTAAACAAAACAATTAAGTAAGAAAATAAAATAATTGATTTTATATTGAATTTTTAAACTTGATGTTGTTAATTTACACATACTTTGAAATGTAAAAAATAACTTCTCAACAATAAAAACTAACTAATTATCTAACATTCTTATTTGTGTTATATATTTAAGAGTAATTTACTAAAATATATTTAATACGTTTAAATTAGTCAACTATATTGACAATTCAAACGTTGATTCTTCAAATTTACAAAGTTAAATATTTTAACAAATATATTACCATGAATTACTTTAAATAAAAGAAACAGAATTCATGGACAAAAAGGGTCCTTTGACTAGCAAAACTGAATAAGATTGTGATAGAAGAACATGGACACGAGCCCTGCCTCTTGCAGTTAATAGTCATAGCTACCGAAACGGTTGATAACAATTAATCATATTGAAGACCATCATGTTTGTCTCTAGTGTCTTTTAATTTTGCTATATATAGCTAGATGTCACATTTGAATTTAGGTATTGAACAGCGGAAATTTTTGAATATTTAGGTCTCCTCGACCGTTGAACTGCCGTTGTTGACCATCCCTCATGTTTATTTTTGGAATAACAATAAACAAATCCATATCAACTTAGAAATCATCAAGACTAGATCGTTGCCAAAAAAGAAGGATCGTCAATAATAGAATCTTGGTAACGAAACACAATAGTAAACAACCTTGGTTACGATTATGATCGTGTGGAAACAACCTTGGTTACGATTTAGGTCTAATTGTGTAAGTCTTTAAATAAATAAAAAACAATAATAATGATAGGTCAGTGGCCATTTTCCTATCTTTCGGTCTATTATACTTTTTCAATTTTTATAGAACAATAAAGTTAGATTCATGTGTTCAATTTTTTTTGTTTGCATAGTTTAATTGGACTTGACACACAAAATTCTCGAAAAACTTGCTTGTTAAGCCTTCTTTTGTTGTCCGTCCACAAAGAATGAAACTCAAAAGAGAATTTTAGAAATTCAATAACTACATGCCAAAGGAAAAGGGAGACCCACATGATGTGTGTATATTTTGGACGAAATTATAGTTGATATAATATTGTTTTTAATATAGCTTATGGTCCTTAGTCGATAGTCATCTACTTTAGCAAAAGTCGGTTTGACATGAGAGAAATCTAACCTCGCATACGTGTCAGAAGAGCAATAGAGCAAAAATACGTGTGATTAGAGTGTGGAAGATTTGAGAACAAACCTTGATTGACAAATGACAAACTGTTTTTTTTCGTCACAACAAATGACAAACTAATAGAGATTATTAAAAGAACACCTTCGATGAATTGGAAACTCTACTATTTTAATAATTTTAGTTATCTATTCAAATTTTAAACCACTTAAAAAACTTTAAACCAATCACATATGGACAAGTATTAAATAAATTTATAGATTTTTTTTTGTTATTTTAAATATTTTTAATAATATTTTATTAAAATTTTTAACTTTTTAGAAGAGTTTCTATGGTAGAACCTTAACATTTTTTTGTTCATAAAGACTACAAATCTCTCTCATACTTTTTGGAATCGAATAAGTTGTCACTAAATTAAAGAAAAAGAATTGCATACAAGAAAAACTAGCTACGACAAGCTAATCCACGATTAAACAAATGTTACTGGAATTTTGTAGTCTTTTACCAGTGAATATGATCATAGAGATTAATCGATTGTTTTCTTTGTAGTCAATATATACAAATCAACTGTTACAAAATGTTTAGTATCATAGCATTTCAAAAACTTGTTAAAAATCTCATACCGAAACTGATAAAAATTTCATGTTCGTCGTCTAAAAAATGGACTAAATGTTTATTACCGAACTGTTAGTAAAATCTTTTTGCCAGTTCATGAAATTTTAGACCATCTGAGTGTAACCGTTTGAAATATTATCTCTGAGATAGCGATTGGATAGCATTACACTACAAGAAAACAGGCGGCTTTCCGACGGTCAAATCCGTCGGAAATCCGTCGGAATATTGCTTATTCCGACGGATTTCCGACGGTTTTAACCGGTCGGTTCTATCTCGTCGGAAAAAAAATTCCGTCGGAAAACCGTCGGAAATAGTGACGGATTTCCGACGAAAAAGAAATAACCGTAATTCGTCAGAATTCCGTCGGAAATCCGTCAGTATGTCAAATACCGACGGATTTCCGACAGAAAAAAAACCGACGGATTTCCGACAGAACAAATACCGACGGATTTCCGACGGTGCACATACCGACGGATTTCCGACGGCACAAATACCGACGGATTTCCGACGGATAATTAATTTATTAGAAAAAAAAATTTAATTTAATTAAATTTAAAGAAATTAAATTAAAATAAAATTAAATAAAATTAAAAATTAGATTAAAATAAAAATAAAAATAAAAAAACAACATTTAAAATTAAGTTTTAATATTTTTAAGAAAATTAAAATATTACATATTATCTATCGGTTACGGAAGAACTCGTTCATCCGTTCTTCCATCTCCCGCATTCGTGCCATCTGCTGTTCCATATCCCGGATTCGTCCCACCTGATCTTCCATTGCCCGAACGCGTTCCACTTGTTCCTGCAAGAGCGTCTGCTGTTCCGCGTAGCGAGCTTCATCTTGTGCGCGTTGGGACTCCAACCCGGTCACCCGCTCGAGAAGCTCGGCATTCTGTGCCCTCAACGCACTATCTGCATGAATGCGGTAAGAGTTGACGGACGTGGCAGAACTGTCTTCCGGGAGGCCAAACACACGACCTCTGTGCTTAGGCGCAACCTACGAAAAAAAATCAATCAATAAATGTTGTAAGTTGTTTATATTTAAATTTATTTAAAATTTAATTAAAATTGACAGTGTTACTAACTTGATAGGTAAACTCGTTGATCATCTCCAGAGGAACTTCCGTGGCCGGGGGAGTTCCTTCGACGATCGGTTGGGATTGGAGGTACTCCTCACCCAGCCTCTCCACGCTCTCCACGATTTCACGAGCAATGGGATCTTGAATTTCCCCCGTCTTTCTGTTGGTGTGCGCATCTTTGACCAAGTCAAGATGTGACGGACGCACACCGGTCCTCTCCATCTGTTGGCATAGATAATGAAAGAAATATGAGAAGTGTTAGAAATATAAATATTTGTAAAAATTATAAAATTACGTACCAGCTTCTGAACACGTGACGTTTTGCTTGTCGCACCGAGGTTATGGGTCGCCGGTCCCTTCCCCTTCCGGTCGCTCTTCCGGTTAGACGAGTTCTTTCCGGAGCTTGCTTTTGTCTCCTCCCGCTCCCAATGGGCAAGTAGTCCACCCCATAATGTGGGGTTATCTTGCAATCTGCGCGGCACTTTTCCCTCTTTGTACCACAAGTCCTTCCATTCGTTTATCTTCAACGAATATTTCCGGGAAGCTTTTTTGTAGAACTCCCGTCGGACCCGGGAAGTCAACTGTGGGTCCCAAGTAAATTCTTGCTGCAAAAAAAAACGTACCCATATTAGTATTGACAATTTTAATGAAAATAAAAATCTAAATTACAAAATAGGAAAAGAAAACATACCGCAAATTGCCGAAACCAGATCTCCTGGTCTGCCACCGGCATCGAAGTAAATGTGGGATACGGGGAAGTGATCAACGAATTAGTCATTGCGTTGATCGAACTCGTAATCCCGTTTCCCGAAAATTGAAACCTAAACAATATTTAGTTAAATATTTTTTTAAGTTAATATAATCAAATACATTTTTAGTATAAAACTTACCATGTCGTGTTAGGTACCAAGTCGGGATCTAGGCGAGGCAACCTATCCCGTCCAGGTTGCGAAACAAACTCCTCAACGGACATGGCCGTGGGAGCTGAAGGCTGTGTACCCAGTGGAGGAGACGGGTCTTGGGGATCCGGGAAGCTAGTATCTGGGATTTGCGACTGACTCCCTCCCCTACTGGAAGTACCGGATCCAGTAGAGTGATGAAATCGGCCATAGTCCCTACGATTTCCAAAATGTTTACATACCGTTGACATTTACTTACATATATAAATATAAATTCTGATATTAAATATAAATAAATGTAAATTGATATTTTGAGAAGTAGGGATTTTGGAATTTCGAGATTAATTTTTGGAATTTCAGGATTTCATAAATTAAATTTTAGGGAGTTAGGGATTTTGGGAAATTGAGGTTTCTCTAAATAGGTATTTAGGGATATTTGGATTATGGATTTCAGATATTAACATTTACGAATTTACAGATTTAGAAAATTTTTGGAATTTCAGATTTTTAACATTTACGAATTTTTAGATATTTACGATTTTTCCCTAATTTGGGATTTTGTAATTTAAACAAATAAAAAATTTAATAAAATTTCAACAATTTAGAATTTTACTAATATTTTTATATTATAAATATTTATAATTTTACAAAAATAAATAATTTTATACATACTTTTCTAAATTTTATAAACCCGAAAATTCCCTAAATCACAAAATTTACTAAATCTAACAAATTCACAAAATCTAACATTTCTACAAAATTACAAAATAAAATTTACATCCTAAACCCGTACATTTCTACATTTCTATTGATTTTTAACAACCTAAATCTAACAAATTCACAAAATTCTCTAAATTCATATTTTTCCAAAAAAAAACTTCGAAAAACTTACATTGGATTGATGATAATATGATAGAGATTGAGATTGTGGATGGATATGTTGATTCCGGCGTGTTTCCGAGAGGATCGATCGAATTCCGGCGATTTTATGTTTTTTTTTCGACTTTTCGTTCTGTCATCGCGAGGAAGAAGACGGTGGTTTTATTGCAGGTTACCGACGGATTTCCGACGGACACCGACGGATTTTCCCGCTTTTTTCGATGAGATCGAGGCTCTTAGGCGGCAAAAATTAGGGGTTCCGTCGGAAATCCGTCGGAAATACCGACGGATTTCCGACGGATATTTAATTTTTTTTTTTAATTATATATTTTTTAAAACGGTTTTTTTTGTTATATTAAATATTAAATATAAAATTAAATTAAATTTTTTTATTAAATTAAATTAATAAAATCCGTCGGAAATCCGTCAAACATACCGACGGATTTCCGACGGATGTTTAATTTTTTTTTTTAATTATATATTTTTTAAAACGGTTTTTTTTGTTATATTAAATATTAAATATTAAATTAAATTAAATTTTTTTATTAAATTAAATTAATAAAATCCGTCGGAAATCCGTCAAAGATACCGACGGATTTCCGACGGATTTAATAATTTTTTTTTTATCTCTGAAATTTTTTATATTATAAAAATATTAGACCCGTCGGAAATCCGTCAAATGTTTAATTTTTTTATATCACAGATATCTGTTTTAAAAATATAAATTACAATCAGTCGGAAAACTGTGAAAAATCTATCGCTTAAAAGTCCGGGTGTTGACCCGATTGCAGAGTTAATTAAAAAAATGTCCAAACATTTTTTCATAAATTATTTTAAATATATCCGAGAATTGAATAAAAGATTTACATAACGAAATTTTATAACAGAGAAAAAACAAAAGGCGAAAGGAAATTTATTTATTTTACCGTTTGAAACACATATGTCTCTGTATCCGCTCCAAACTTACCTTTTTTAGAACCTTAAATTTTTTTTTCCCATTTTTTTCTTTGGCGGAGAATCTACATATCCTTTGCAAAATTCCCTTTCGATTGCATCAACATCTATATTTAAGTTCGGACTTTCAGGTCGTTGGGCAAATTCATCATCATTGTACTGATCCTTTTTATTCTTCGGTGTACCTTCTAAATATCCGCCGCAAACATCTCTTTTGATTGCATCAACATCTATATTTAAGTTCGGACTTTCTGGTCTCTGGGCAAATTCATAATCATAGTAGTTATCCTTACATTCATTTGAAGTACTTCCACCGTAAGTATCTGACGTTTCAATCAAGCGAGATGGTTGTACGTCTTCGAGAAGACTCTTCTTGTCTGGATATTTATCGCACTGCGATTGCGTTTCCCACGAGACGTTTGGCAAGCACTGGCTGTCCGGCACTATTGTTGATGAAGAATCTCCGATTGAGATTGGTGAGACCGTATCAAATTCCCACGAGTAAGTGGGTATCTCTTCAGTGTGTGTGTCGCATTGGGTTTCGGTTTCCCACGAGTATTTTGGAAGTAGAAAGTGGTTTGCGACGATTTTTGAGTCTTCATTAGGAGAGTTAGAAGACATTGTTTGTGTTGTTGACAGGAATGAACGTATGAGGAACCTTATATAGAACGGAAAACCGTCGGAAATCCGTCTGCAACATCCGACATAATACCCCGCCAGTCCCATCGGCCGCAGATAACGCAATGGTAACCACTCAAACTTTGCCGACATCGGAATTCCGACGGATTTCCGACGGAACTAATTCCGTCGTTATGTCGTCCGAAAATTAGGACAGCTTTTATCCCTCGCGCGGAAATCCGGCGGCAAATTTAATAAATGATTCTGGCGAATATTACCATAAAGTACATTATATTAGAGGGAATGCATAGGGGTTATCGTACAAAACAGCTCCAAACAAACATTTATTCATAAATGTTTAATCTGACTCTTCTGATGAACCTTCACTAGGGATGGAGTCGGAATCGTCGTCAAATTCTTCACGTAGTTCATCTTCATCCGAATGCACTAGATCATCGCCGATATGTGTGACATCAGTGACAAAGTCAATGTTATCCGTCTCCTCAACATGTGACATTTGGTTGGTTCGCGATACTTGTAGAGCATCATGTTCCGGAACTCCATATATTTTTCCTCGCGGATTAATTGGAGTTACCGTCATCCAAGGATCTGTCCTCCGCCCAACTCGAGGATATGGAATGTAGCAAACCTATTCATAAACGGTGGATGTTGTTTATATACAAGAATAACAAAACCTAACGTATAAATATAACGGAAAACCTATCAATATATTGATACCTGGTCTGCTTGAGATGCAAGGATAAATGGATCGTAATGATGTAATTTCCGGCTTGAATTTATCGAAATAACACCAAGACGGTCAATTCGAACCCCACTACCATTGGATGGATCATACCAATCGCACATAAACACAATGCACCTCAAGTCCAACATTCCTGGATAGTGGATTTCCAAGATTTTTTTTAAATGGCCATAGTACATGGTATCACCTGATTGCGCCGAAATACCATTGTCCGAAGTTGGCCTTTGACGTCCTTCGTCACGAATTCTGAACGAATATCCCCTAGTGCAAAATCTCGGATATGAAGTCGCGGTACTGCGTAAACCATGAGAAAACTCCACTAACCATGTCGGGAGGGTTTGACCACTTGCTAAACCTTCGGAAACCTAAAAACAATATAAGTAAGCAATCAATAACATATATATGAACGTGAAAAACTTATAAAATAAGAGTGAGGAGTTATATTTAACGTACAAAAAATTTCAACCACTCCGGGAATTCTTCATCTTTTAATACAGCAAGTTCGGAATCTGTCTTATCAGCATGGTAAGTTTGTGCTAGGGACATGTATATCCTGTAACATAACAATCTTTATTAGATGAAGACAAATAATTGCACAAATTTAGTATGAGAAATGGTGTACCTTTCATACTCTCCAAGTTCGTCACAATTTCTGAGGATATATGTATGCAAATGTGTGACCTCTTGTGGTGATAGTATGCGTTTCTTCCCTTTTCCACTTACGCGGCCCACTTGCGCAAACAACTCAGGTACAACCACCGGATACACTGCTTTCTCACCTCTATCATCATGTCGCGCCGGCCGTCTACCTTTAGTCCGGACATCCGAAGGAAAGTAATATTCGGCAAAGTGTGATACTTCTTCGTTTAGACTTTGTGCGACAATAGATCCCTCAACTTTGCTCAAATTTTTTATCTTTTTCTTCAGGTGGAACATGTAACGCTCGAACGGGTACATCCATCGGTATTGAACAGGGCCTCCTAATGCTGCTTCTCGTGGGAGGTGAATAGGAAGATGTTCCATAACATCAAAAAAAGACGGTGGAAATATCTTCTCAAGATTACAAAGGAGCACCGGGATGTTGGCCTCTAAAGACCGGATTCCGTCCGCTGTTAGTGTCCGTGAACATAAATCTCGAAAGAAAGCCCCAACTCCTACAAAAGAAAAGTAATCAAGTTAGTACATATATAGTAACATTATATTAGTAATAAACTAAAGAAAATTATGAAATATACCTCCAATTGCTTGATGGATGTCTTGAGGAAGAAGATTAGAAAATGCAAATGGCAAAAGACGTTGCATCACAACATGACAATCATGACTCTTCATTCCAATAAACTTCCCTTCCGTCGAATCCACGCAATTACGCAGATTAGATGCATAGCCGTCAGGAAATTTAACAAAATTTTTAATCCATTCAAAGAAAACTTCCTTCTTACCCGCGTCTAACCGGTACGCAGGCATCGGCAATCTACCATTAGGCAAAACATGAAGGGATGCCCTTGAACAAATCAATGGCAAGTCTAATCTAGATTTCCAGTTATCTTTTGTCTTTCCTGGTACATTTAAAATGGTGTTCATGATGTTGTCAAAGAAATTCTTTTCAACATGCATGACATCTAGATTATGCCGCAGTAGATGATCTTTCCAATAAGGCAAATCCCAAAAAATACTTTTCTTATGCCAATTGTGATATTCCCCACAGCCGTCGACGGGGTGATGGCCATTACCCCCACATTCAGGAGTTCGCTCTGCACCAAAATCTCGTAACTGTTCCAATATGCTGCGACCATCTATCTCCGGAGGTGGACCAGTAAACACTGGAAAATTCTTTCTAAAATGTCTTCTAGACCGACGATATGGATGATTTGCCGGCAAAAAACACCTATGGCAATCAAACCATGAAGTCTTCCTTCCGTTCTGCAATTGGAATGCTGAAGTATTGTCTTGGCAATAAGGACATGCCAATCTTCCATGCGTTGTCCATCCAGATAACATACCGTACGCCGGAAAATCGCTAATGGTCCACATAAGAACCGAACGCAAGTTGAAATTCTGCTGGATTGAAACATCAAATGCCTCAACACCATGCTCCCACAACATCTGCAACTCATAGATCAATGGTTGGAGGAATATATCGAGTGATCGTCTTGGATGATCTGGCCCAGGAACTAGAACTGAGAGAAACAGGAACTCTCGCCGCATGCACATAGAAGGAGGCAAATTGTAAGGTGTTACGATGACCGGCCACAATGAATATTTTCTTCCATGCTTTCCAAATGGGTTGAAACCATCAGTGGATAAGCCGAGGTATACATTTCGGCGTTCGTATGCGAAATCTGGATATACCGATTGAAAGTGTTTCCACGCTTCTGCGTCAGAAGGATGCGTAATATCTCCATCTTGATTATGCTCTGCATGCCATCTCATAGCCTTAGCAGTGCGTTCTGATTGATACAGCCTCTTCAACCTCTCTGTTAATGGTAAATACCACATCCGTTTGAAAGGAATCTTCACTCTGCCACTTGTGTCTTGGAACCGTGGTTGACGACAAAATTTACATTTTTTCCTATTCTCATCTTCCCTCCAGTATAGCATGCAGTTGTCGATGCACACATCTATTATCTGGTAGGGCAAACCAAGACCGGCAACAAGTTTCTGGACCTCGTAGTATGATGCTGGAGAAAGATTATCCTCTGGCAAAACATCTTTCACAAACTCGGCGAATGCATCAACACATTCTTCGGACAAATTGTAATCGGTCTTCATGTTCATCATCCTACTAGCAGAAGATAACGGTGGATGCCCTTCCCTACAACCGCTGTACAGTGGTTGCTTTGATGCGTCTAACATATCAAAAAACCTTCGAGCTTCTAAATTAGGTTCTTCAACCCTATCACCCTCATAACCACCCGACTGCAAATTCTCTCTAAACGCGTCGTTAACCATCGCAACCGTACTTACCCCAACATCTTCTTCCGTTGTACGTTCTTCTACGCTATCCGGAAAATAAGGTGCATTACTACTAGTACTACCATATTCGTAATTGCTTTCTCCATGTAAAAACCAAACCTTATATCCCGGCCTAAATCCATATCTATATAAGTGATTCCAAACAGTATGAACCGCAACACTAATTCTGTTACAGCAATTAGAACATGGACATTTGATATCCTGACCTTTTTTTGCTGCATCTTGGTTTCTGGGTAAATTCATGAACTCGCATATACCTGCAGCGTAAGCGGATGTTAATAAGTTCGAGCCCATATCCATCATTGGCTCGTCCATCCAAGACCGAAAATATGAACTCATCGCTAACAAATTTTTTTGAATTGTAAAATTGTGTTATGAATGAACGAAGACACGAAGTTTGTTATATAGAACGGATTTCCGTCGGTACTCCGTCGGAAATCCGTCACAAAACTCCGACATAACACCCCACCAATCCCATCGGCCACCGCTAACGACTGGTAACCACTCAAATTTGCCGACATCGAAAATATCGGATTTCCGTCGGTAATCCGTCGGAAAGTAGTCAGAATATTACGACAGATTATTTTCCGTCGGAAATCCGTCGTTTTTACCGACGGATTTCCGACGGAATACCGACAGCAGAGAAGACCGTCGGTATTCCGTCGGAATTTTGCGACGGAATACCGACGGACTAGATTTTAATCGGAAATCCGTCGGTATTCCGTCGCAAAATTCCGACGGAAATATTGGCCGTCGGAATACAGGCTGATTTCTTGTAGTGTTAGTTCTCCATTGTGCCAAATGGTTATCATATTCATTTCTTGAATGTTGTTCATAATATATATTGTAACCTCTCTAAATCATTTTCGGGAAATTTATATTAATACTGGTTCATAGTGGTCTATATATTTCGGATTTGATCGAACTAATATATAACTATACATGTATATTAGTTTATGCGGCTTATCAAATTCAGTGAGATTCATAAGAATTTTTAGATGACTATTTATTATCCCATACCGATTTTAGTTTTAGTACATATATGGATTTCTATTTTTTTTTAAACGTCTGAATTTATTATATATTGTAAATTATGAAAACTGTTATAAAAATGATTTTACTACGGATAATTTATTCCGATCCTATTAGATCGATGACGTTCTCGAAGATAATAAATATTTTGTAACCGTTGAGATTTTACTACCAAACTGTTATACCGAATGAAATTTCATGAACAGTTCGGTAATTCATGAGATTTTACTACCAAATAAAATTTCATGTTTCGAAGATCCACGACAGACGACAGACACTCAGAAATAATATTTCAAATGGACTCCGATAAATTTCATTGTTATTACCTGGCCTAAAAAATGAGTTCTGCTTTACATATTATTCTCGAAGCACGGCGGAAGAAATCAAATTTGTGAGATAATAGGGCTAGTTGGAGAAAAAGAAAAAGAATATCAAGTTGGTTGAAATCCTACGCTTCGGACACAAGCAACCCTAATCTTAAAGTCTTTTTCAAGAATTTCCAATCCGCCACGCAAAATACACCAAATGAATTTATACGTATGTAACCATTTGTTTTATTATATAACATCAATTTCAGTTAAACACTATTAAATATCATTTTTAATAATTCTCTCGAAGGGTTGTTTATGAGGAGCCATTAAAAAAAGTGCACGTCTTCGTTAAGGTTTGACACGAGATTTTGAAGTCAGAAGTAACGCTTTAATTGGATTAATTAAATTAATACAAAATGTACAATCGTATATTACTTAACCTATATAAAAAAGCAATCCTAAAAAAATAAATATTTTTGGGTTGTGTCTTTTCGTAAAAAAACATTTGGTGGTTATTTCTAAAACTTACATTTTTTTTTCATATAACCGTTTTGTCAATAGTTGCATCTTTTCCAAATAACCGTTTTATGGTTATTTTTTTTTGCGTTTTTGACTATAACCGTTTTGTCAATATATAGTTGTATCTTTTCAAAATAATCGCTTTATAGTTATATTTAAGGGTTACGTCTCTTTGAAAAAAAATTCGTTTTGTCTATATATATGTTTAAACTCTTTCTCTCGTTGAAAATTTTGTTAGTCATGGCTATTGGAATTATAATTCACTTAAAGCATGAAAAAAATTAAAAAAAAAAGTCATTCTATTATATTAGTTAAAATTATACACAAGTATTGATATTTTTACTATTATAGAAGTTCTAAAAATTCTTGATTTGTGTAAAGAATTTTAGATTTCTTAGACAATACAAATTTTATGGCAATTCTAAAAAATAAATATTTATGGATTGTGTTTTTTCGTAAAATACTATTTTGTGTTAATCTTTAACAATTGCGTTTTTCTAAATAACCGCTTTATAGTTTTTTTTGTCAAGAATTGCATCTTTTCAGTGTAGTCGTGTTGTCAAAAGTTGTGTTTTTTCAAAATAACCGTTTATGGTTATTTTTAATGGTTGCTTCTATTCAAAAAAAAATTGTTTTGCCAATAATTCTTTAAAAAATATAAGACAACTAGAATTCATTTTTCATCTGATTCGTCTATAAGAAACGCACAACGAATGCAGAGGGAGCAAGTTATTGAGTCTTGATCTTCTTCTTTAATATGAAACTGTAAGAATCTAAATCACTTTTACATAATCGTTGATTTATTTTGTTATAAACAAAGTTTATGATAAATCTTTTTTTATTTGCCATATCAAAAGAATGTTATTCTTTTCTTTGAAACTTTTAAAAGAAGGTTTGAACTTAATCATTAGTGATTTTTGATTGTAGGACTAACTCAAGCAAAAAATTTGTCTCCCATCATGCATTTGATAAACCTCATGGCTCATAGGCAGATTCACCATTAACGGAGATGTTAGGGAGATTTGACATGTCAAACATGAAAAGAGGTAGGAAGTCATGGTTGCCACTTCAAGTTTTGAATTAGAAATGATGAGATTTGGTGCAGACGAAGGAGGCTTGGGCTTGGATGTACGATCGCTGGTGTTAGAATCCAAAAGTGTCAAGTTGCAAATTTCTAATGTACTATGTGGTGTGTTGCTATCAATGGATGTAGCAAGTTTTTAAAAAGTTTTTACGGCTATTCCAAATCTAAATGAGTTGCTATCATTGGTGCTGTTTAACGGTTAACTAGTTTTCATTAAAAAAAATTACACTGTAAAAATGTTAAAACATGTCATAGTTACCAATATATCATAAATTGCGTCTTTTCGAAAAAACCGTTTAATAGATTTGTGTTTTCTAACTCTACATATTTGTTTCATTGAACATTTTTTATTTATAACTACTAATTTAAAATTTCGCTCAAGACTTGATGTTGATAAAACATCAAAAATTGTTTTTGAATCACATTTTTTATTTTTTTTTATTTAAATAAATATTTAAAAAAATATTTTGAAGGATTGCGTCTTCTTTTCATAACCGTTTTATAAATTTTCATTTATAAGCAATTTTATATATTCTAAAATGCTTTGAAATTTTTTTTTTAATTTTTTTAATTTTAATTATAATAATTATATAAAATGTGTTAGATAGTAATTCATTATAAAGTTACTTTTTTTCTTATATATTTTTACTTATATTATTTACATTTCAAACTAATAGATGGTATTTTTCTCCGCGATCTCGCGGGGATCTGAGTCTTAGTAGTTTAAACAACCCGACCCTTTTTTTTTTAAATTAAATTACATTAATTTCGAACTAATGTTCCCATAAACATTAATTCTCAACATCCAATCAATTCAGATAACAACCTCAAAGATACAACTAGCGCAAGCAAACTCAACAATTAACCAATAACCAATAACAACTCAACAATTAAACCAATTCCATAATCCAATTCATAAAAACCAGCAATCTAGCCGTTCTAACAATAACATGAGTAAACAACCGAGACACTAGATCATCCTCCTCTTCATAGTCATGATTCCACGATAACACTTTGCCTTTTACCTGCATCACATGGATAAAGAGATGCGTGAGTATTATCACAAATACTCAGTGATATGGTCCTCCCATCTACTTGGCTATACACACAGTCATAAAGAAATAACACAATACCAGACGATCAATCAACAATGCATAACATGAATAATCATCTAAAACACACAAGCAATCAACATCCTATCACTCCAAACATCAATCAAATGTATTATGACATTCCAATTACCCAGATAAGCCATGGTCACGCACTCATCTTGATTTCGGAATTAAATTGAGGCAAGAACACGAAGAACAACTAAATTAGCTCCTAACACTCTCCAATTCGGATTTCTTCTTTCTCCACGAAGGACACGGATAAAAAACGATCCTTTATCCAAAAACCCCTAAACCGAAATAGGATTTCAAAAAAACAGGAACGATACGCTAACTTCGAAAGCACATAGAGAATGGAGATTACCTCAAAATTAGGATCGGAAACATGATCTGAAAACTATAGAGAGAGATCTAACCAACGGTATATGGATCGTCTTCTGAATCCTTTTGGTTCGACGGGAATCCTCCCTCGAAATGGACTGATCGTAGACCCCAAAGTGCACAAACCTCTCACAGTAAAACAACGATAACTCCTACAATACACATCCGATTGACAAACCATTTTATGCTATATCAAGATCAGAGAGTGGAGAACTTAACCTGAAAGTTTCGTTCCAATCTGATCTGTTCTTACTGGCCGTTACTCTCCTCTTCTAAAATCGGACATTTCTCTTATCTCTGAAACTCTCTGGAAACCCAAAAATCACTAAAAAGTTCTGGAAAACGCGGCTCCCTCCTTTATAACGACGAAGCCCTAGGGAAAAACGCGGCTCCCTCCTTTATAACGACGAAGCCCTAGGGTTTTCCCTTAATCCAAAATGTCAAACCGGCGATTAAATCGAACCAACCGGTTCAAATCAACCTTCTAAAATTCTTAATTTTGGTTCATGGGCGTTACAATAGTAGTAATACGTATCTAGGAAAATGTATTTAAGTATATTACAAGCTTTTTGTAAAATTTAAAAATCGTCAAAAATATTCTAAAATCAGATGAAATCTTAGTTGCACCATCTTAAACAGTATCTCCCCCAATTATGGAAGATGCTTCCTTACTTTATTTCTATTTTCACATCATCATAATAGGTTTGGTTTCCTGCGCACCTAAATCTTCTAATATCTCTTTCACGCTTTAAAATCTTATTTTCTTATATAGTTGGAAATATAATGGATCACAATGTATATCTCTTTGTATTTTTGGATTTTAGGAATTTTAAGATCTAATAATAATATTAGGCAAGTAGTCAGCCGGCCTCTTATGGATATGTCACTATGAATTGAACCAAATTTATGAAAAAAGAATATGAATATAAAAGAAATATTTAGTAGTTTAGTAATACAATAATTTAACAATATGATGGTAGCATATACTCTTCCAGGTAAGGAAGACGTGTATCCCCATCTTCATTCCACTATTTCCTCTTTTTATAAATTGGACGATCCCATAATTCACCCTTTTATCATCTTATTCTTTTGGTCGATTTTATTGCAATGCCTCTTAGAAGATTTACAAAACTACTAGTAAAATAGCCAATGTCTCATGATGTCACTATGATTTCGAATATATAGAAAATTCATTTATTCAACAACCATTCTTAGATCTACAATTTTATCATTTTTAAATAATTCTACTAGTTCATGAATACAAAAAATTACAAACAGAAATGAAACAAGAACCCCCATAAATTACCTTAAAAATTGTTGTTGTTGAAACTCCACCGAAACACCTTAAAAACCTTTATCATTTTCTACGAATTAGAATCAACACATAAAGAACTAAAATTTGGCAAAAATACCGACTACAATGTTGATGGTCCGCTCCATATCATATAATTGGAGTAACAATGCTTCTTGTACGCATACAAATAACCAACACGAAATTACAGACAATGGAAGAAACCATTTCTGCAAGAAACTACCAAGAAGTGACATATCTCTAAAACAGTTTTCTGACAAAATAGACATGGTTGGTTCGTATATGTGGCCGCGCGCATAATCCTAACTCGGGTTAGATAACACTAAATATTTCGATTAAAAAAAAAGATAACACAATATATATATATATATCTGAAGTTAAAACGAATCTAACCCCGAGTGGATCTATCACTCAGAAAGGATCACAAATCTTATCCAACTTTGTGGTCCCTAACCATTTTATTTATCACTAGATAACGACTTGTACTAACAGCAGAAATCTATCTCCACACACGACATATATATTGATCGTAACCCATCATAAACCTTACATACTTTGATTGTTTTGGTTTTCTAATTACTGAAACGTTAAAGACTTCTCAGGAAAACTACTTCAAAAATGGATTTTTTGACTTAAAAATGTCTCGACTTTTCACTATAAATGCTAATGTGTTGCAATAGCAAACCCATTTACACTCGGTAGAAATGTAGTTTTTAGTTTACGAGTCCATTAAAATAATTCAGAATTAAAAAGCTTATATATTTATTTAATTAGTTAATTATAAACATATGATTTATAGTCAAATATGTCTTGAGGAACATTATTGTCTGAATATACATCCAGATCACAAAGACGTGTTTTCCACCTTTTTTTTTTTTATATTAAATTTTTTTTTGGCGTTAACTTTTTTTATTATATAATTCTAATGGACAGAAACAAAAAAATTTGGAGAATGATTATAAAATAAAACCCAAAACACAAGCTCATGCAGTGAACCATCAATACACTTTTCGGATGGACGGAATTCCAGATCCAGTGCATACAACTTAATGCATAGAAGATAACCAGGTTCACCAAATCTCCTGTAGAAACTCCGATTTCATCTGATGTCTGAGTAAAGGGTAGAAATCTCACCAAACTTCACGATTGAACTCCTCCGATCCATCTAACCACCATGACCACACCTCAACGACCAACCGTGATCGCCTAAAGAAGAACCTCTCCATGTCATAGAAAAGATGAATCTAAAAATAGAAAGTAAAATAAGAATTTCTGACACCAACAAACTCATATCTAACATAGAAATCCAAATCAGAGCTAAAACACTTTTCGATTATAATCGAAAATCCAAAATCCGACCAAAATTGAACACCTTGATCTGCTAAACGAAAATATTATACATCAAAAGATCCGTTAAAACGGAAACCTAGACCTAAAAAAAAAAAAATGTTTGTAGTCCGGACCGACAACTGCCAATCGAAAACTATATCAGATCAGATCTGAAGAGAACGAGTGCTTTGTTGAATTTTAGAAAGAGAGACAATAGTGCTTTCTCTCTCTATTCTATCTCTCTAAATCTTCCAAGTTTAGTACCTCATCTTTTTTCTTCTTTGAAAGGTTCATGAATCGTAGGACTCAATTTCATATCCGTGTCTATTTCCACTTTACTATTCCATGTTTTTTGAATCGGCCAAATCAAGTATCTCGTTTACTTTCATTTTCCTTTCAAGTCCATAATGTTAAAGTTTTGTCGTCAATAATATGCTTTCACACTTTTATTTTCAGGTAAAGATTTTCTTTTCTTCTTTATGTCCACAAAGTAAAACATATTTTTTTTATCGTATATTTCATTATTTCTGCTGTTTTTTGCGTTTATCTAAAAATTCCACCCGAAATTTCATGTCCTCGGTTAGTCAAGTATTTCGAACAAACGCAACCTGCAAAAGAAGAAACAAATCAAAAACCTCACAAATTACAAGAAAGTATAACCAAATATATAAAACAGTTAATAAACATAAATAAACGAAAAACGAAAAACGAAAAACGAAAAACGAACGAACGTACCTCTCACGCGACGAACAACGAACGTTACCTGGAAGAAAAACTAACGGAACGCTTAAACGGAAGAAACGACGACCGTTAACGGCGAACGAGACGGTCAACGGAAGAACGCAAACGTTGACGGAACACGAATTAACGGTAATCGACAAAACACTGCATACAAAATACAACTCGATATGTGAGAAAAAAGAGATCTCACTTTGTTCTAATGAAAAATTGCAATTAAGATTCAAAACTCTATTCACCATATTTTAATCTTCGATTTTAAGTGTTCAATTTCAACACAGTCGCAAACATTTTCTGGTTTATCTTAGAAGAGACAGAGAGACGATCAAAAATAGTAAAAATGAGTATGTACAATGCATCTTTTTTCTTCACCCAACAACAACAAAAAATTTCATGATGGTGTGTTTTTTCTTTTCTTCGGATCTTCGATTTTACAAAAACTCAGATTCCAGAGTTTGATTCTCAATCCACAATCTCCACCAGATCTCGCCGGTTCCGGCTAGATTCAGAGTCTTTTTTTCTTCGCCGGATCTAACTTTCCCTAGTTTATCAATTGCTTGTTTTAAAGAGAAGAACAAACCTGAAACCTGAGAGAATCTGAGATTCAGGTTCAAACTATTCATCAGCTTTCGACATAATCGAGAGCCTACTAGGACGAGGTTGATACGCAGCTCGTCTTTTCAAATGATGTGAAGAAGGTCGAATCAAAGTCGTTAAAGCTCTTCTCACCCATTCACCTTCAACACCACCGATTCTCACCAGAGAATTCGTCATAGCAGATCGACGCATATTCAAACTATTCGTCGGATACGAACCTGTACCTTGACCGTGTGGATTCGCTACGTTCTTATGCAAACTACATCGGAAAGATCCAGGATGTGTAGTCGGAGAACACATACATCTTCTTCTCGTCTCTGAGATCTTACTTGGTGTCTGTTTCTTCGAAACGGAGATAGATCGGTTAGTCGGAGATATAGATCTACTATCGAGAGAGCAACGAAACGACTGTGACATCGAATTCGCTGTGTAGAGATTCACACGAGTCGGTGAAGCAGATCGGTGATTGTGACTGTGATTGTCGTTGTTGTGGTGGTTACGGTGGTTGCTGAAAAAAGCTGAAGACGGAGAGGAGAAGCTAGAGCTTGTAGATGAAGCGAAAGCTGAGGAAGACGATGACGGTACGGCTCTTGAATAAGCACCACCGCAGAATCGACCTGACGGTGATTGAGAACGGAGAACGGGTCCGCTTGACTTTGTTGTTCGAGAAGATGTAGTCACCATTGTTGTAGCTTTTTGAAAAGTCAAAAATGAAGAAAAAGTCTCAAGGAAGAAGAAGAAGAGATTTTGTGTGTGTTTGGAGGTTTCTCTCTCTAAAAGGCCCCGGAGGGAGGTTGGTTCGGCAAACCTAGAGACTCTCAGGAACCGAATTTATAGCAGAAGGCTAACACAATGGCAAGAAATGTAAATAGTTACAAAGATTTTGACCTTTTTCGAAATTTAGCTCGGGTTAGTCAAACTTAACCATGGTTAAGAGAAATATTATGGGTTTTTTTATTTTTATTTTTTAAGTTGGCGGTTTTGGCGTTTCGAAAAGAATCGGGTACTGATCCAACGGCTGAGAAGAATGCTTTTGTGGGCAGTTAGAAAAGCTGCCACGTATTATGTGACTATGAAAGATTTTAGCTCGCAGGTACGAGAATACCCTCGAGAAAGTTGAGATAACTACGATTATTGCCATTGCCATTGCCTGTTGTTTTGCTAGGAGCCGGATTTGCAATTCCAATGGGTTGTTTTTTTTTGTCGTCGTAATCCAATGGTTTTAATAACGGTATCGATTTAGAAAAATGAACTTTTTTTTTTTTTGAGAAAGAACAAAAAACTTTATGTGAAACAATTATGAGGGAGGGATTCAAAGTTTAGAACATCTAACAACATTTGGGTAATTTTAGGCTATATAAAGAAGAAGATTCAAAATCAATATATGTATAATGTAATATGTATATATTATTGTGTAATATAATACCAATGAAAATGTTTTAAACAAAAAAGTTATGAAGTAATTTAATAACTGTATAATTAAGTTCAATATGAGTAAATAAGTATGACATGTGAACAATTACATAATTACTCAATTTTAACATATTTAATAGAAATCAGACTTATAAAAATATTATAACTTTTTGTTTGAATTCATCAAATTTTCAGTAATAAAACTTGTTCTTTACTAAATTCTAATTGTGGTTAAAACTTTAAGAGATTTAGCTTCAAAATCCCAAATGTTTTCATAAAAAAAAAACTCAAATGTCATTAAAATTTTGTTGTTGTTATGATTTCTTAAAAAAAGCCAAGATGACTTTTTTTGTGAACAAGAAAATCTAATATATTTCCTGAAAAATATGGTTTTATGACACATTATTTATTTTACTAATTGTAGACCATAATTAAAACCAAAATTTCAAAACCTTACAACTCTCTCATACAAAACTTGCAAAAATAAATAAATTAACCACACTCTATTAATCTTGTTAATTTGTCCATTTGATAAAAAAAATGCGTTTAACAATTTTTGTTAGACCACGACTCTTAAGATACGACATGAATTTCACTTAGTCGTCCATGTCCGATTGAGTTTACCTATAATAATATATAATATGAACGTAAACAACATCATAACAAAATACGGCCACGTCTACTGTGTGGACAACATATTTCAACAACTTTTCACCTCAAACCTACTGGTGAGTTAGCCCCCAAACTCTTGGACGGTCTTCAAAGCAAGGTTACAACCACAATGAATTTAGATTTGTTATAACTTGTTTTAGTGGAGGAGGTTTCATGCATGTGTGTTTTTTTTCTTTTTTTTCTTTTTTTTGAATTACCAAAAGATTCGGGGCCGAAATCCGTAATCTTTCCACACCGAAAACCACAACATGTAATTTTTTTTCTAAACACCATTCAAACCAGCGACTACCTGAGCTATTGGTTCTTGGTTATGTATATGTGTTATATATTGGAACACACAAAAAAAGCCATAGAAATTGATGGAAAACTAATGATTTGATTATTCTTTCAACCGCTAATTGCTAGATCTTCCATTAAATATGTAAAGAATTTGATCATAGACTCAACCACAAAATATGCTAGATCTTCCAATAAATCTATGTAAAATGATGCACAAGTTCATTTCTAGAAAACTTGTTAATAGAAGAACAAAGTTCTTAATTACCAACTAAGTTTTAAACACCGTTTCAACAACAATTTAGCGTTTGACGGTCAGAAACTACTATAAATATGATTCATGATTGGTAAGAATAATGTAATATATTTAGTTTTTTTCTGTAATTTAGGTTGAAATTGGACGTTACATGTCAAATCTTTACACTGTAAAACAAAGTAAAAAAAAATTGAAATAAAATGATAAGAATGAAATGTCTATTTTATTTTTGTTAATGATAATGAGAAAAACGTCAAAATCTTTAAATTTCTATTATACCGGAGTTATCAAAATTTCCATTATATTGATTAATCAACATACATACCATTAAATTTTGAGTTTTTCCAATAATTAACATAAAAATTGGAAAAATAGATTAGAAAATATTCGAATCGTTGACAAAAAGAAGAAAAAATCTCGAATTATTTGTTAGGTACTAAGCACTTACTAAATGTCCGCCATGTTTAGTGAATCTTCAAAAGCAATCATATTTTTTTGTTCCTTGGAACAAACTAAATAGAATATTTTGATTGTCTAGGAGATGCTACATTTCTTAAAAACGAGATTCTGCGTTTAATAGCCATCAAAACATATACTATAGTCTATAGTAAATAAAGGTTATAGGTTGAGTCATGAGACTTGGTTGAAGAATATAATTAACGTTGGCTTTGGACTTGGGTTTCAGACAAGTCCTATTCTAAAGCAACGTAAGAATTTTTATTGATCTACTAAATGGAAATTAAGGGAGGTTATAATCTACACATGAACCTCTCGTTTGATCTACTAAATGGAAATTAAGGGAGGTTATAATCTACACATGAACCTCTCGTTTGAAGAAGTTTAAAATATTTTCTTTTCTGCCTAAAATAAGAACAATCCAATGAATGTGATGGTAAATTAGCAAAAACACAATGAACCTCTCGTTTGAAGAAGTTTAAAATATTTTCTTTTCTGCCTAAAATAAGAACAATCCAATGAATGTGATGGTAAATTAGCAAAAACACAATGGCGTGTGGTGGTTGAGACCATTGTATGATCAAGAAGATTATACAAACTAATAAACACATAAACAAATAACAGCATAATATATAGTTTAATCACTTGATTATATATATAATAAAGTTGGTACGACGATTTTAGACGAATCGAAAAAATATCCGTAATATAAAAATAGTAGCTAGGTAGATTAGATCATAGATGATAATAATGCCGGGCACATGGAGTTTGTGTTGGGTGAGTTAGGGACAAAACAGTTATTTTTGTATGGTCGGGATATACCATTTGTTAAAGCAATAGGTTAACAACCTCATACCACCTCGACCCACGTTACTACGACACGTATGGTTTAGTCTCACACGTGTCCACCAATCCAAGAGACCTAAGTGTTTAACTGGTGATTCAATGTCTGACACTTGAATTTAGAGTTAAAGAACAATTTAACATGGTCATGGTTTTGTAGTGGGTATGTGATTATTGTTTCTTATTACAATCCAAAAATTCACTGGTCTCATCTCGATTCACTTTTTTTTTTAGCTGCTCCTTTTTTTTTGTCCAAGCAAATTCTTTTATTATATTGATATGTTCACAATAAAAGGAAAGTCTTTTATTATATTGATATATAATTATAGTGGAGAAAAGATCATATAAGAGTAATTTCGCTATTTGATTTAGTCAAATAAATTTATGGTGGTGAGATGTTTCTAGATTTTGTAGCAATATATAACCATTATTAAATTGGTTTCGTTTTGGCGATTCTTTAAATGTAATAATGGGAGAGTATAAAGCGTGTTAAAGTCTTCTTATGTTGGAAAATAGTTAGTTATGTGACTTATGTCCATGTACCAAGCTATATATGTTGTGAGGATGTCACAGTACTGAAGAATCGTATATTTGATGGCTTAATGCCAATGGTAAAGACTTTTATGATTAATTAATTTCAAACAATACTGAGAATCCTATCATAAAGAATAAGATGCTTATCTCTGGGATATTTTCATATTATTAAAGTGGTGGTAGCAATGATGTTGTACTAGTAATATTATAACATCTAGATTTCGGTAATTATGATATTATGCTGATTTTGCCATTTTTTCTTCTCCATTTCGACATCTCTTTTTAGATTTGGTTAATCCATAACTATCCACCTTGCTAATGCCTAATAGAGACGTGTGAATATCTTAGTATTATCTAAACAATCCAGATATTTTTGTTTTTAACTTAATTACCAAAATCATCCATTCATCTCGATCGATGTATATATATCTTTTTGGTTAAAAGGTTTAATCATATCAATACTCGGCTATCTTTATTTTGTTGAGTATATATATGTGAAGCAATTTGAAGAAGCGATTGTGACTCCTTAGTAAGTTAGTAGATTAGTGACATTTCATGTTTGTAGTGTATAACAGAATCATTTTAGAAACGCAAAATTGGGTCACTAAAAATGTTGTGAAGACCCTAAATAAGATTATACGTGAAAAATATAATAACAATCTATTATAGTTGTTTATCTTGGAGATCGATGTTAGTAGTAGCACTAAAGATTGCAAGACATACTCACCTTTAAAAAATTTGATCATTAGAAATTAAAGTTATAAAGACCCACAATATTCGTGAAAACATTAATATCATGAATCTATAGTATATAGTAGTGTGTTTTTCGTAACACACACACACCACCCATCTAGCTCCATAAATGCACCTTATCATGGACATTGTTAGAGATTTGTGGAAACTGCATCAGATTAAAAGATTCCCGATAGGGTTCATAAATGCGATGATATAATATGAAGAGAATTATTAGAATTGTCCCACGCACAGTTTACAGTTAGTCTTCTAATGTTTAGCCATTAACTATTAGAACTCGAGCTCAAGCTCAACAATGGCGGACTTAGAGAGAGAAAGTGAGAGAGCTCGTATAAAGTTTGTTATGGTTGTTATTATCATTAAATAAACCTATATATAATCTAATATATATGTAATCCGGTTTAAGAGATAGATCAACAGGAAATAATATTAAACCGCTAACTCTAATACCCTTCCCTCACGATGGAGTATATAGAGAATGTATATCCATCTTGGACAACAAAGTCTTGAACAATGTTGGTTGGACTGCCTTGGTAAAGATGTCAGCGAGTTGGTTGTCGGAAGAGACATGTAATGTCTTGAGAAATCCACTTTGTAAACGCTCACGAACAATGTGACAATCATTCTCAATATGCTTCGTGCGTTCATGGAAGACGGGATTGGAGGCGATGTGTAATGCAGATTTATTGTCACAGAACAAAGTGGCAGAGACTTGTGTTGAGCAATGAAGATCAGTAAGAAGACTCTGCAGCCAAATCAATTCACATGTAGCATCGGCCATAGCTCGGTATTCAACCTCGGAGCTACTGCGAGAAACCGTCGGCTGTTTCTTGGCTCGCCACGAGATGAGAGATTCACCAAGAAACATACAATAACCAGTCACCGAGCGTCGTGAATCAGGACATGTCGCCCAATCAGCATCAGAAAACGCCTTAAGAACAAGAGGAGAAGAAGCAGAGTAGAATAAGCCTTGACCAGGGTCATTCTTAATGTACCTCAATACTCTATGAGCAGCGTGGAGATGAGCAGAGGAAGGAGCAGACATGTACTGGCTCAGTTTGTGAACTGCATAAGTAATATCAGGTCTGGTATGTGTCAAATAGAGAAGACGACCAACAATACGCCGGTAAACAGACGGATCAGATAAAGGACCCAAGGAAGCAGACATCTTCAAATTCGGTTCCATAGGAACAGAGATAGGTTTGCATCCTAACATACCAGATTCTTCCAACAATTCTAGAGCATATTTCCTTTGATTAATCGAAATACCGGATGTATTACGAGCAATCTCAAAGCCTAAAAAATACTTAGCAGGACCTAGATCTCTCAATTTAAAAGTAGAAGCCAAAATCTTCTTAAAATCGGCAATAGCAGAATCATCATTCCCAACAACTAATATGTCATCCACATAGACCAAAACAATCAAGTATAAACCGGATCTATGTTTGACAAAGAGAGAGTGATCTGAGGGAGCCTGCACAAATCCTTCTGATAAGATGACTTGAGATAGTTTCTGGTTCCATTGGCGAGAGGCCTGTTTTAAGCCATATAAAGACTTATGTAGGCGACAGACCGAATTAGGCGGAGGAGAAGTACCAGTAAGTTCAGAATAACCAAGAGGAATCACCATGTATATTTCTTCATCAAGGTCCCCATTTAAGAAAGCATTACTGATATCAAGTTGAGTAATGGACCAATTTTTGATAGCTGCTAAACCAAGAACCATGCGGAAGGTGCCCATTTTGGCAACCGGAGAAAATGTGTCAAGATAGTCCAGACCCTCTAATTGAGTGTATCCTTTAGCAACTAGGCGAGCTTTATGTCTTTCAATAGAGCCATCAGGATTATACTTGAGTGTGAAGACCCATTTGCAACCAATAGGATGCTTACCAAGGGGAAGCTCACATATAGACCAAGTTCCAGTAGCTTCTAAAGAATTCATTTCAGACTTGGCAGCAGCATGAAATTCTACAGATTTGACAGCCTCTTGAAAGGTTTTGGGTAAAGTATGTGTAGTGATGGAAAGGATAAAGTGTTTGTAAGTAGGATTTAACTTGTTATAGGTAAGAAATGATGAAATAGGATAGGATGTGGTAAAAGAAGGGTGAGCAGGAAATTCGTTTTCCTGGTGTAACAAGTAGCAATGATACTCATCTAAGTAAGTGGGAAGTTTAGTCTGCCTTTTTGGTCGGGGAACTAGACTCCCTGATGAAACTCGGTCAGTAGGACTCAAAGAAGAAGAAGAAGTTGGAGGGGAAAAAGGAGAAGAATGGGGAGGAGGAGATGAAGTATCAGAAGGTGGATTAGCAACAGGAAGATGTGGAGAAATGATATCATCAGATGATTCAAGTTGAATATCAAAGGAAGCAGGAAAATAGACTCTGGTTCAGGAAGAGGTAATAAATCTTGAGAGAAAAGATCGGGTTGGAGAGGATTTTTAGAGAATGGGAAAACAGTCTCATGAAAAACAACATTTCTAGTAATAGAAATGACTCTTTTATCAAGATCCATGACTTTATAACCCTTATAACCAGAGGGGTAACCGAGAAACACACATGGTGTGGTTCGAGGAGAGAATTTATCCCTGTCTTTCAAGAGAGTAGAAGCAAAACAGAGGCAACCAAAGACCTTAAGGTGATCATAGGAAGGAATTTTGTTGGTCAAGATTTCAAAAGGAGATTTGTTACCCAAAAGTGGAGAAGGAGTTCTATTTATCAAATAGATTGCTGTCAAAATACAATCTCCCCAATATTCCAAAGGAATGTTTGATTGAAACAAAAGAGAACGAGCAACATTAAGTATATGTTGATGCTTGCGTTCTACCACAGAATTTTGTTGTGGCGTATAAATGCACGAAAAGAAATGGACAATCCCTTTAGATTTTAAAAGAGAAGTGAAAGAAAGTTCAGGAGCATTATCTGAACGAATGGCTTTTACTTTGGCTTGATATTGTGTCTCAATAAGCTGAAGAAATTCAGGAAACACCATAGAAAAAGAACTTTTATTCCTTAAGAGATAAAGCCAAGTAACTCTAGTACAATCATCAACTAGAGTTAGAAAATATCTATAACCCTCATTAGTAGAAATATGAAATGATCCCCAAATATCCAAATGGATCAAATCAAAAGGTTGAGGAGAAAGATTATTTTCAGAAGTGAATGAAAGTCTTTTCTGTTTTGCCAAAGGACAAATTTGACATGGAGTTGTGTGAGCTGTTTTCCCAGTAGAAATATTCAAAGATTTAGAAAGAAGCTGAATTTTGGTATGAGAAGGATGACCAAGTCTTTGATGCCAGATATCAATAGAAACGTGAGAAATGAATGAAGGATGTGAGATAGAAGAGATGATTTGAGATGGAGATGACGATGGAGGATCCAAAACAAGACTGAAATATTGCTATTCCTAGTGAGTGCACTAATACTGAGAAGATTGAATTTGAAATGAGGTACAAAAAAGAACAGATTGGAGAACAAGATGTTCTGATAAAACGATGGTACCAGAAAGAGTTACTGAAATGTGAGTTCCATCAGGGAGAGTAACTGAAGTATTACTAATAGGTTCAGTATAGGTGAATAGAGCCAAATCATAACAAACATGACAACTAGCCCCGGTATCTATAACCCATGTATGTGCTTTAAAAGTAAGGCTTGTCTCAATTCCCACATTAGAAATAATATGGAGTGGATGAAAAGAAGTACCTGATCTAGTTGGTGTTTGGGGAATTAGGTGTGGCTTGGGTTTGGAGATAGAGGCTGTCCCATCTGCAAGATTAAATGAACTGCCAGATATCTGAGAAATATGATTCATCACATTTGGAGATTTGTTCAGAATGCTGAGAAGCTGTTGGAGTTGAGCTGAAGTAATATTCCCCTGAGAAAGACCCTGCTGATTACTCACAGGTATCACATCAGTAACATCTTGAGTGGACAAATGAGCCACATTTTCTTTCTTCTGTGACCAATTGTTCTGCGGTTTATGAGACATGTTGTTGTTGGAATTGTGTTGTTGAAACTGAGGCTTTGAATAACCAGGCTGAGTCGAAGTCTTATATCCTGTTGGATAACCATGAAGCTTGTAACATCTGTTGATAGTATGTCCAGTAAGACCACAATGAGAACAAATAGGCCTGTTACTTTTATACTTGTATCCATTCACAGCAGCTACAAATGGTTCGGGAGATGATCCAACTTGGGAAGTCTGGAAAGCTACAACACTTGTAGCACTACCATTCTTCATAGACCATTGCCTTTCTTCTTGAGATATAAGATTGAAAACCTTAGAAATAGAAGGTTTAGGTTCCATCATCAGAATTTGACCTCTTGTAGCTGTAAAAGTATCATTCAAACCCATAAGAAACTTCAACACACGATCTTGTTCATCACGGCTTTCCAATCTTTTGAGATTAGCACAATCCAAGCGGCCACAACAACAACTAATGGGACTTTCATGAGTCTTCAGTTCTTCCCAAAGTTGTTTCAGTTTAGTGTAATAATCACTAACACTTTGATTTCCTTGTACTTCAGAGAAAATTTGCTGTTTTATTTCTGCAGTACGAGGACCGTCGCTTTGTTTGAACTGGTCATGAATATCCAACCACATCTGTCGAGCAGTATCTAGATACATGATGCTCTTGGCAATAGACTTATCTACCTCATTAACGATCCAAGTACAGATAATGTTGTTGCATCGAGTCCATGAACCAAAATCCGGATGATTCTCATCTAAATCAGGATATGATCCATTTACAAACACTGCCTTATTCCGAGCTCCTAGAGCCATCAACATAGATCTACGCCAAGTATTGAAATTCCCTAAACCAATGAGTTTTTCAGAGACGAGAGATATACCAGCATGATCGGCGCTATGTACATAAAGCGGATTCGAGTTCGGATCGGAGAAAGACGCAGACGAGGTCTGATTACCCGAAGATGAATTCAGATGAACTGATGGATTTTGAGGATGAATTGGTGGAGGAATCGAAGTGGAATCAGTCGAAGCCATGACGAATTGAAGATAATCGATGAAGATGAGATAAAATCGCAATGAAAAAGACGAATCTGAGATCTCACAGATTCTTTCCTAAAACGCGAAGAACATAGCGGAAAAACTTCAACTCGAGGTCAATGAATATGATTGAACCTCGAAAAACAGAGAATCAAAGATGAAGAACAAGGAATCGAGATCGAATCGAGATGATTCATGTCTCTGATACCATATTAGAACTCGAGCTCAAGCTCAACAATGGCGGACTTAGAGAGAGAAAGTGAGAGAGCTCGTATAAAGTTTGTTATGGTTGTTATTATCATTAATGTTCTGTTTATAAACCTATATATAATCTAATATATATATGTAATCCGGTTTAAGAGATAGATCAACCGGAAATAATATTAAACCGCTAACTCTAATATTAACTAAGATTATACTATTTTTTTTTCTTTCTAATTGCTAAAAATAAGGAGGAAGAAATGCTAGTGATTGCAGAATAATAAATTCGATTTTCGAGTTGAGACTATATATGATCGATTAAGATCAAAAGAGTAACGTTTGGGTACCAAACATGACTGGGAAGTTATTGTTTTTTTCTTTCTACGATCAACCATTTACAAATTTATGATGTCAATAAGTCTTTCGCAAAGTACTAAACTCATATCCTAAATTTATTTGATCGCTTTTCGATGGATCCATGTTTGGTTCATTATCTAAAACTCAACTTACTTCGCAGTTTATGTTTTTTTTGGTTTTTGCAACATCTAATCTAGATTTTGCAAGATCATTAAAATGGCACTGCTGTTTAGTAGCGTTTTCATTCGTACAAACTTATTCGGGGTAATCATCTTCGTCTTTATATTGTTGCTTCCCATAATTGCATTAACTTCTCTGTCTATTAAAATATGGGCCTAAAAAGGCCTAATATTACTGTTATGTATAGTGGCCCACGTGCTGTAAGAGATTAAATAGGTCACTGCACCTGATGAGAAAAAACAACTAACCGGTTTTGATATCCGATCCATTCTCTGTTATAATAATTGAAAATACAAATTCCGTAAAAACAAAAAAAATATCTAAAAGTTTATAAAATTAAATTCTCATACTCATACAAATAGAAGTGGAACTATTGTTTCCATCAGCTTTTTAGATACCATATGTGCAAGGAAAAGATGAAATTAAAATTTGAATTTAGACGTAAGAAAAAATACACTTTTGAGCTACGAGACAGGAGTTTAAAACGCTATCCCTCTCCTTTAAATGGCATATATAGGTGGTCACTACGATAAAATATCCAAGCCATCTTAAATCATGCCTTATATGAATGTCGAGTCAAAACCGCATTGAAAGTGTATGTTTGAATGAGTTTTAGAATTCAATATGAGTTGATATAGTTGTTCAATCTACGAAATTGCGAAGCGGATGATAAATTATCTGAAATATGAAGAAAGCAGTTTCGGGTTGTAGCAGTGACCTGTACCAGTCGTGAAGTACTATAGGAGGTTGTACGAGCGGACTAGCTGAGCTTAAGGCCTCGTGGGCTTAAAGAGTGGGCTGGACCAAGCTAGGATGGACGTGACTTGATGCTCTAGGTGAGCTGGAGGCGTTCCTTGGAGAGGATCAAAGAGCATGAAGATTTCCTTATATTTTGGCTAAGATTAAGAAAATGATGCTGACTGGGCTTTTTCCTTGATCAAAACAGATCAACTCGCCTTCTTTCTTGTTACCCAAAACTAAAGTCGGTCGAATGGTTTTTTTTCCTGCCCCGGAACGTCGAATGAAATAAGGGGCCGGGTTCTCTTTCTACAACCCTTTTGATATGATAGGCCCGGCTACCTTTCCCCTATCCCTTATGATTAGGGGGCTGTTAAGCCCAAGAACGACCAGTCTTGTGGTGGTACGGAAGGAACGGACTCCGCGAACGTCCCGCGCCCCGGAAAGAAAGTCTCAACCAGAACCACATTCCTTTTTCGTGCGGATGTAGCTAAGTGTCTGACTCTATTGGTCATAGTTTCCTGCTGTTGCGGCTGGTGCTCGTTTGCGCGCGCGTGAACCAACTCAACAAAGAAGGAAAGGATGCCCGGGGAGGCATCTGAGAATGATTCGAGCCGTATGAAGGGAAACTCTCACGTACAGTTTGTTTTTTTTGGGGGGGGGGGGGGAAGGAGCCCGACAGGGTCCCCCACTGACTTGGCCCGGGCCTAAGTGAAAGTGAAGTGGTGGGCCTACCCATCCCAACCAGGGGTATGCTGGGATTCGCGAAGAGCAGCACCTTACGATGTTCATGACCAATCGGATCCTGACGTACCAGTAGGTACCAGAGGAGATCGCTATGATCGTTACTGTATCCGTATCGAAGAGATGCAACAAAGATGTGATATCTTCCAAACTTGAAGACCAAGGCTAGGGTTAGCCGTCAGTTCCTATTGTGTATAAATAGGAGTGTAAGAACGTGGAGAGACGTTTAACACAATTAGATCATATGTCTTAGCAAAGGGGATTGGAGATTGTCTAGTAAAAAGAGATATTGATCAAAGGGGCTAAGGTGTAGTGATAGGTTCACAAGACCATGTGTGATTTGTGAACATGTTAGGCTAGGATTGAAGTTGATAAGTGGAACTTGTAAGTGTACTTATCGTTTGATCTAGTAAAAACATTTTGGAGAAAAGAACCCCTTGTATAATGTGTTCGTTTCATGTACTAGTATCTGTAGTACTCTTTGTTAGAGCAGCTCTTGCACTTTCAATTGGTATCAGAGCGGGCGCCTGAAGATGATCTTGCTGAGAGTTACAAGGAGTTACGGGAGACAATTATCAGGCTTGGGCAAGATAACCTAGCACTGATTAAGGAGAAGCAGCGACTTGAAGCACTGGCTGAATCTTTGCAGACAGAGCTGCAAGCTGAACGAAAACTCAGTCAGGAGAGTGTACTGTTGATGAAGGAGAAACTCAGTCTAGCTGTCAAGGCAAGTAATTTGGAGAAGGAATTGCATGTTGAGAAGGGAATATCTCCTCAACTTCAGTCGCAATTTGATCTGCAATACAAGAAGATTCACATGTTCGCTGGTACAAGGCAATTGGACAAGATCCTGTCTTATGGGAGGACTGAAAATATCCACAAAGGTCCCGGATACACTGGAAGAAATGGTCCAGAGGCCAAAAACATCAAGTTCGTGTCAGCTGGTGTGTCTTCACACCGTTTTCACAGAAATAAAAGTACTGCAACACGCAGAACTGAAGTTGGTATGGAAAGCGCAGACACATAAGAACCTTCTGTTACAAGTACTGGAAGAGGATTAAAAGGCTCAGATATGAAAGAAAATTCACATGGTATAGATCCCGTAATCAGATTTGGGTGAAGAAAGGTGACTTGCAGTCGACTGTTATAAGCTATACTTCAGGCAGTACTACATGACTTGGATCTCAATGCAACATGGCTGTTCTTTCAAGTGAATTAGAGGATGATGAATCTTGGTACTTCAATAGTGGGTGCTCACGTCACATGACAAGAACAGAGACTGGAGGAGTTAAGTTTGTATCTGCAGGTTTCTCTCAACTAGCACAACGCAGAACTGAGAGTAGTACAGTACAGAAGAGTGGGTGTTACTACTGTGGAAGGTATGAGCACATAAAGAAGTATTGCTACAAGTTATAGGAAAGAGTGTATAAGCTTAGACATCAAGGGAAGTTCGCTTGGAATGGGTTTCAAAATCAGATATGGGTGAAGAAAATGGATCTGCAGTCAACTGGTACAAGGCTTGCTTCAGCTAGTGCCTCAGGACTCAGTTTTCAACGCAACATGGCATGCGTATCAGAAGAACAAGAGTGACCCGGTCCAAGGTATTTCGACAGTGGGAGTTCAAGCCGGATGGTAGGTACAGTGAGCAATCTACAAAACGTCAAGAAGGCTAAAGGTCCAAATGTAACTTCTAGAGACGAATGTGATGGAATGCCTCAGCTCAAGGAAGGAGTCAAGAATATATGTGAACCGGGATACAAGGGACAGCATGTCAAGGCTCACAACATGAAAATACCTGACATTCAATCACAGTCAGACCTTAAGGGCACAAAGAATGACATTGGTTCAGAGGAAAAATCTGGTTCAGAATAAGAAAAAATATCGCAAGTTCCTCGAAACCATTCACTCTCTGATGTCATAGCAAATCTCAATGATAGGAGGACAACGAGAGGAGTGAAGCTGAATCTCAAAGAAGTGGTTCGATTTGCGACAAGTTTTGTGGAGGCCCTTGAAGGACAACTCGTGACTCAGTTCTAGCATTCAAGCAGGGGGGAATGGGAAGATAGATGAACATGAAGATGAGTATACGATCAAGGGGGAGTTTGAAGTTCGTCAAAGAAGTGCTTGAATTCTAAAACTCAGTCATCAAGGGGGAGATTGAAAGTATATATTTGAATGAGTTTTAGAATTCAATATGAGTTGATATAGTTGTTCAATCTACGGAGTTGAGAAGCGGATGGTAAATTATCTGAAATATGAAGAAAGCAGTTTCGGATTGTAGTAGTGAGCTGTAGAAAAGCGTGAAGTACTACAGGAGGTTGTACGAGCGGACTAGCTGTAGAAAAGAACTTGTAAGTGTACTTATCGTTGATCTAGTAAAAACGTTTTGGAGAAAAGAACTCCTTGTGTATTGTGTTCGTTTCCTGTACTAGTACATGTAGTACTCTCTGTTATAGCAACTCTTGCACTTTCACGCATCATGAAGGTAGTAGCTAGTCTGCAGTCATATTTTAAGGTTGGTGACACAACCCTAGAAATCAGCTCAATGACCTCTTTGACGATCAATGCGATCAAATTCACAGAAATCACTGTTTTTACTCTAGTTTTCATTATGGTAGGTCATTTGAATTATGTACGAAATATCACTTTAATTAAAAGAGATTTCGCTAGAATGATGATTTTTTAGAGAGGAACATGCTTCCAAGGATGTTTTAAACACATTATGTACGGTAAGATAAATGGATATAGAAGAGGTTTCGTTAAACAAAAAAAAAGGATATAGAAGAGATAAATCTAGAGAGTGAAGAAGAAATTTTCTTGAGATATATTTTCATTCTTAATTTATGTTCTCTTTGTTGTTGTGTTAAACATGATGTTTAATTTTGTTCTTCTATTGGTTAGAATAAATAAAATGATTGTTTTTTTCTATGATTTCAGTTTATGCATATGTATATGTTATTGGATTTTATAATTTTACCGTTCTTTATGCTTTAATTAGTAAGAGCTTGCTACGATCTTATCTAGGATTATCTATAGTCTGAAATTTATCTTCTTGAACTATGATGTTTGAGCAAATGTTTTATCTTGAGTTGCTTTGATTATGACTTAGATAGCGTAAACATATACTACTTTATGTGTTTCAGTTACTGGCTAATGCAATCCTTCTGATTCTAATAAATGTTTAGTTATGTCCATCCGCCCCTGAATTCTCTATGCACATAAATAATAATCATTAGCAAATTGGTTCCATAGGATAATCAAACATATACAGTGATCCTGAAACATGTAAAAAAAAAACGTGTGTTGCGTTTCACGTTTTAAATCAAGTGTTTTGCCTCTGTCAAAAAAAAAACATCAATAGTTTTGCCTAGTTGAATCTAACACCACCAACATTTATTTCTATACATTCTCCGGAGTTTGATCCACGTTATTCTCTTTCTTGTGAGTTTGATCCTCAAATATTACCACTATCTCATTTGTACTTGCTGTATGATATATTTGGAAAACATAAACTTTTCATTTAGAGAAAAATAAAATTACATTCGGTCCCTATATATATCACTCACTGTGTATAATTAGGGTTTGGGTTCACCAATATATGATTAGGTTTAACGTTCCCTCAGTTCCACTATTTTGTTTTTAATCTCGTTAGTTAGTTATTGCATTGTGTTTGGGCTCTTTCATACTAATTTAGACTTTAGATTTCATTGTTATGTATATATGATTATGGTGTATTAATGTAGAATAATTAGTTTTGGTTCACCAGTGGCTAGGAGTTTAACCTTCCCTTGGTTGCACTCTAGTCATCTCGTTAGTTAGGTAATATATGCATTATGTTAGGATTTTCCCATACCAATTTAAGGTTTATATCTTATAAGTTATGTCTATTATATGATATATTCGTACAATAATTAGTTTGGGTTAACTAACACATGAGGTTTAGCGTTTTCTTGTTTACACTATTATCCATTGTACATTAGTGGTTACATAAATTGTGATGTATTTGGATCCCTTATTACAATTAGGTGTATTTTATGGATGAATCATTGTGCATCATGTAAGATAATCCAAAAAAATGATTTATTCATGCTCAAATGAGCTAAATCAAAGATATAATAGACAGAAAATGAAAAAGCTTATTAAAACTTTATTTAAATGCATAAAAAAATAGAGAAAAGGAAAGACATTTTAGATTAATCTCATAAAAAGATAAAGGATGAGAGTTGTTTTCCAACTCTCAAAATTACAAAATAATGTCTCATAACTAGAGTATTTATATGAACTACTACTTGCTTAAAACCCTAAACACTTGGGCTATTGGACTTGTAATAAACATAGAATTGAGCTTTGTTATGAGTGCTCTAATACATCATAACCCATTAGATTAATTAATCGATTTGGGTTCACCAATCATTAACCAAATATGTCTTAAGCCGTAAACTTTAAATCAGAAACTCCAAAACCCAAGACATAGTTTTGGGATTATAATTTATATTTTATGATATAGTTCAAAGGAGATCACTTTTCATTCAACTAAATATTCAAAGTAAATATATTAAACGTTTGAATGAAATCTAATTAAAAAATGTTTGAATATTTGGATTCACACTATTAAAAGTAAAATATTATACTTTGTCGGGGTTTTTTATACGAATACATGGTTGCATGTTAGGCTCCCTATCTACTTATCAAATGTACGTCTGACCACTTAATTTTATGTCCGATTTATTCTGAAATTTTGTGGTAGGGGATATCCCGTCAATTTACCTGGGCAATTGTAGGTCATATACAAATGCCTCTAGACTTGATCCAAAATACCAATTACACAAATAATGTAAATTTTTTTGCATAAACTAGCTATATATATGTAGCGCTAAGAAATTTGGCTAAACTAAAAAAAGAATGCATCCCAAACAAATCCAACTAAATATCACGTCTCTAATTTATAAGTCTAGCTAAACATAATTACTTCACCAACGGAAAATAGTACACATTTAGACAATAAAATTATAAAAAGAAAATAAAGATATTACCATTTTCCTTACCTAGTGACCCCATTTAAATTTCTCTTTCTATCTTTGATAAGTCTGGATATATATATATGGTTAAAAATTTCATAATCCTTTTAACAACAAAAAAAAAACAAAAAACAAAAAACAAAATCCGTTGAAAGTGTAACGGCTGCAAAATATATAAAGAGTAATTACACCATTGAGATATTCCTATTAGTTGATTGGGCCACTTGGCCTATTAAAATTGAGATATTCTGTCCATAAACTTATTCCTTAGTCTTTATACTTTTCATAACGTATCTTATTTAAATATTATATATATATATAAATATATATTATACTATTTTTAATAATTTTATTTTCTTAAATGAAAAATTATTTGTGACTAAAAAGAACGAAAAAATTATATCCTAAAAAAGCAGAACAATTGTTTTCTATTTTACGACAAAAACAATGATTGTATCAAGAAAAATTCAAACAATGTCACTTTTTAATTTAAAAAATGACACATTTTCAAAATTTTTACAAAAATGCCACTTTTTCAATACAAAAAAAATCATTTATGTTTGGGTTAACTATGTTGTATTAGGGTTTAGGTTTGAAGGTTTAAAGGGTTTTAGAGGTCAAAACATTTTTCAGGGTTCCTAATTTTAAGATTTAAGCTTTAAAAATCTATAATTAGTGGCATTTTTGCAAATAGTCACTTCTAAGTGGCATTCTTGCAAATGTACACACCAAAAGTGATATTTTTGTAATTGCCCCTTGTATTAATTATTTATTGTTAATTCACATTTTTTCCAGTTTAGAGTTGTCTAAGTTTACAAATGATAACTATATTAATCATATTTCATATTGTCGAAAATTATTTTGGAACATGTAAGTATTTAGTTCGGATATAATAATGACAATTAGAATATTTAGTACTAGATTGGGCGCGGGATTAAATAACTGAATAAATTGATTAATCGATTTTGACATATACAGTTTTTTAATATTTAAAAGTGTATGACAAAACATATGATTTTATAAAATTTGTAAACGAAGAAAAATAATATGTATTGTGCATAAATGTAATAAAGTTGAATACTTTTGATCAAGCCTATGTTAATGCTATCAGGCCATCTTTATCCATGAACTATTGAGGATATCATTAAATATAAAATTATTAAAAACACACTCTCTCTCTTCTTTTTACTTAATTTTATACCTTCTCTTTCATCATTTTACTCAATTTTTATTAATTTTATACTCTCTTTAAATATAAAATTATTAAAAACACACTCTTTCTCTCTTCAAAAGTATCAACTATTTGATACTTTTGATACTCTCTCTCCAAAAATATCCACTATCTCTTCTCTTTACTCAAAATTATTAATTTTATATTTTAATACACCCCATTATTTCAACCAAAAACACTTTCTTTCTTCTTTTTACTCAAATTTTAATAATTTTATATTTAATGATACCCACCAAAATTCACCAATAAGGATGCTCTCAGTTTTAATATTTTTTTCTAAATTAATCAAAACATATGTAAATGTTATTTATTTCAATATATTTTACATAGAAATTGATCTTCATTAGTCGTGTAAATTATAAAACATATGATAAGTCTGATAAATTTTAGATTTAAATGCATTTGTCTGACATAACAGATGGAAAACAATATATATTTTTCAATAATAAAATGTATGTTGTAAATGTGATTAAATATATATATAGTAGAGTACATATCATAATACAAACATTTGTATAATATATTAATCTAAATACATAAATACACAATAGATAATTGTTATAAGTATAATAATTAAAAATTTGTTAATATATAAAAAAAATAGATATTATGGTAAGTCTAAAATAATACATTTAGTTGGTTTGAAACTTTAAAACATGTATTAATGAGTAGATATTAAGAATTAATGAATTATGTAGAGAGTTCTACCATGACATATACTTTTAATTGAAATGTTTTAGATGATTAAATTAAATGATGTGTCCCTTAAATTGCTCTTTGATTGACACCTAAGATTTTTTTTTAGTGTCTTCTCAATTAATATATAGAAGATTTTATCTTATGAGCTGGTATTCTATGTTGTAACATAGTTTAGTGCTAAGCATAGATAAAAGATATTATTTCTATGAAAATTTAGTAGAATTAACACGAATTTACTTAGTTAACTTTTTGGGGGTCAAGAATTACATTGTTAATTACTTCTTGTAGTAATTATAATTGCATCAAATTGAGTATTAATTATATAGGGTCTAAATGGTAACCGTAGAATTTTTGCTGAATTTGCTGAATTACTGTTGATTTTTTGTAAAATTTGCTGAATAATATCAAACTTAAATGGTAACAGCAGAATTTGCTGAATTTGCTGAATTTTCTTAAAACAGTAATTACTGTTGAATTTTTGCTGAATTACTGTTGAATTTCTGAATTTGTTGAATTTTTAGTGATTTTTTGCGGAATTTGCTGAATAATAGGTTTAAATGGTAACGTAATTCAGCATATATGCTTTAGGGTTTATAATTTTAAGATTTATGCTTTAAAAATCCATAATTAGTATCATTTTTGCAAATAGACACCTCTAAGTGGCATTTTTGAAAATGTACACACCAAAAATGGTATTTTTACAATTGCCCCTTAAATAAATTAATAGATTGATAAAACAAATTTATATACGTAATTTATGATATAATATTTTGCTATTGAAATTGAATTATTTTTTAGTAAACCTAATTTTTAAAATATTACAATATTATTTTAAAATTATCAAGCAAATTTAGTAAGATTTAATCACACACATATATATTTAGGGGAAAATTGCAAAAATACCACTTTTAGTTACGTTTTCAAAAATGCCACTGTGGGTTGTCCATTTACAAAAATGCCACTAATTATAATTTTTTAGAGTCTAGATCTTAAAATTCTAAACCCTATGGGTGTAAATGATAACCGCATAATTTATGCTGAATTACAGAATTTGCTGAATTTCTGTTAAATTGCAGAATTTGCTGAATTTCTGCTGAATTGCAGAATTTGTTGAATTGCATAATTTGCTGAATAAATGGTAACTTAAATGGTAACTGCAGAATTTGCTGAATCTGGAGAATTTGCATAATTATGTTACCATTTAGTGCCATAATCTATAACGCCGTCAAAAATGTAAATTTTCTATCAAATATTTACTAACCCATATAAAAATGATTTTTTTTTGGAATAAAATGTTAATGACTATAGAAAAGTTGTTACAAGGATGTATGGTAAAATTGGGATTTCTTAAATATTAATGCTGTCATTTTTATATAAATTTTAATTAATTTAGGGCCAACAATTTTTTTTGTTTACAATAAGTACTGCCGAGAAAATACAAAGATCAAAAGCGCCGACAAAAAAAAAATAAAATAAAAAACGCCACTAAAAAATTTTAAATAACTATTTAGACTACGTATATATTTATAATATATTTTGCAAAGACTGAATCGACAGCTCAACAAAAAAATTAAAATCAACAGCGCCGACAAAAAAATTAGAATCAAATTAGAATGAACAGCGCTGACAAAAAATTGAATCAACAGCGCCGCCAAAAAATTTAAATAACTATTTAGACTGTGTATATGTTTACAATATATTTTACAAAAAAACTTAACATAAAATGTTGTTTTTGTGCATAAATTTTTGTTACCCTTGGTATCCGATTTATTACCAAGCTCGATGGCAAATTCGTAAAACCTTTAATTGTAAGAAAACACATTACTCTAAATAATAATAAAAATCTCATTTTGTGATTTTTGTTCCACACAATATTTTCATTTTCTATAAATTAACTAAAGTGTTAATTTCTTTTTAACCACGTGGCAATAAAATGAACCAAGTCTAGGTTCTTCTTATCTCGTTGTATATATAGGTGGTAAGAAATCTGATGCGCCTACATCATCAATCTCTATTCCATTTCAATTGCTGGTCTTGTAAGTGTTTCTCATCCTCCTTTTTTCGTTGTTTCTTCTGTTTATATTGTCAACTTTTACGTTCTTCGCATTTCAACTTTTATGCGATTCAATTTAATATGTTTATATTGTAAATGATATATTGTTGGGCTTTTCTTCAAATAAAGTGTATTGATATTCACTATCATCTCTCCTTATATTTACTTTCTATGGGATATATATCACTATCATCTCTCCGTAGATTTACTTTCTATGGGATATATATATATATATATATATATATATATATATATATGCATGTGTGTGTGGATATATATATCATGCATCATGTAGTTTCACTTATTTATCAACTTTTCTTTTCCTTGCTTTACTACCAGTCATGATTTCTTCAAACGAAGTTTTAATCTTTTCCTGATGTATATTTGTGTCGCCATTCTTTGAATATCAATATTTTTTTTCGTTTTTACAAATACTTTTTGTTGTTGATAGTTTTTTCCTTTGATCCAATACTATTCATGTAGATGTGAGAAGTTTTTTAGAAACCTATCACTTATTTCATTTTGCTGGAATATACTTGTTTCCATTATCCAGTGTGTATACATAGAATGGTACAAGCAATATATTTATAGCCACGTAATAATAACCAGATGCGGTCGACTTATTTTTTTCATGATCTTTCATTTGAACAAAAAGAGAATGAAAAGAAAAAAGGCTTATGATGGTTGTAATTTGGAATACCTTTGAAATGTTCTAATTTAATCTTCTCACTCAAAACCATACTCCATTTCGATGTGTATGCATACATATGTCGAAGTAGCATGATATTATTCAAAAATTGATTTCATATTCGTAAATATCTCATCGATTTTTTAGGTAAGCGATCTGGCTAACATGACGTTCCCTGAGGATATATTCGACGATCAAAACTTGGACTTTAGTTTTTTATACTTCGACTCACCGGAACCAGGCTACTTAGAGTCACCGGAACCATACTTTTCATCAACTGTACAATTCTTACCGTTCACTGTTAATTGTTCTATATATTATACTGCTCTGGTTTTTGATGATAAAAAAGTTTGCTTTGTGGAATATAAGAAGAATTTACAAATTTTACAATAAGCATAGCACCACCACAAAATCCAGATGAAATTTTATGTTTAATCTATAAACTTATATTAGATATAGTTACCAGCGCGATTTGATCTAATGTATTTTTCATTTTTTTTAAGCAGCAAGAACAACTAAATAATAATTCACAAGAAGTTTGCTTACAAACAAGTATACCAAATGAGCCATCAGGACAACATTCATTAAGTCATCAAGCTCTCTTGAATTCCTTTCAAGAACCAAATACTTCTCCAATGGTCTTTCTTTTTAGTTTTATTTTATCGATTGTACAATCGATAACAATTTTCTAATCCTTTTAGTATTTAATGAACAATTTTCATGAGTTAGATGGAGACTGGACAACATATTGAGCAAGAACATAATGGTACAACAAGTATATCAAATGTTCCATCAGACCAAAATATATTAAGTCAAGAACCAAATACCTCGACAATGGTACAACAATTTGTTTTTTCTTAAGTTTATTTTACTGATCCTTTCTAAATTTTTTAGTGTTTGATAAATATATATTCATGAGCTAGACGGAGATTGGACATCATGTCGAGCAAGAACATAATGGTACAACAAGTATACCAAATGTGCTAACAGGACCATATATATTAAGTCATCAAGCTCTATTGAATTCCTTTCAAAAGTCAAATACTTCTACAATGGTACAAAAAAATTTTTTTTATCGATTGCTTCTAAATTTTGTAGTATTTGATGAATATATATTCATGAGCTAGATGGAGATTAGACAGCATGCCGAGCAAGAACATAATGGTATAACAAGTATACCAAATGTGCCATCATCAAGACAAAATTTATTAACTCGTCAAGCTCTCTTGAACTCCTTTCAAGAGTCAAATACTTTTACAAAGGTACAACAAAACCTTTTTTTAAGCATAATTCTATCAACTCTTACTATTTTTTTTAGCATTTGATGAATGTATATTCATGAACTAGATGGAAAATGGACAGCATGTCGAGCAAGAACATAATAGGTCTACAGATCCAACTATGACTAATTCTTTTGAGTTTCCAATTCATGTTCAAGAGCATCAGCTTCCTACACCTTTGTATGGAACTAACTAATAACAACTATTTTTAATCTTAAATAAATGTCATAATTTTTCTTGTAAACTTTAAGTTTATAAGTAAGTTAAATGCTGCAGGAGACAAGAAGAACGGTCATTATCTCATG